>CAJQUW010011383.1:0-40161 GCA_907163375.1 Prostheceraeus crozeri | reverse complement strand
TATAATACTTATTTATTTAACTTATTCTACACCTCACACCTGATCGACTACGGGAGCATCGATCTTACGAGTCGAACTATCAGTACTCGTTACCTGTCTCAGACGAGTTGGCACGGAAGACCTATGGCTATCATGTGATCCATAATGTGTAAGGTCAGCTAAATTTTTGATCCGTCCGGTGACATTGAATATGATACCCATATATCACACAGCCGCTTCAGTTACTAAAATTACTCTCGATTGAGAACCCAAAGGCGCTAGAAAGAACCTGCTAGCTTCCAAAAAGGATTTGTGCTAACATAGCGCTGAAAGATGACTCGGTTGTTGCATTGTATACAATGTCATATCATTCCCAGTATGCTCATCATTCTGTCAAACTGATAATGCAGACACTCCTTGTAGTAATTCTCATGTCTTCAATCTATTTAACCGCCATGCACTCACGAGTGTCAAGATTGCCTTCGGTGACTATTAGCGTCTTATTTGAGTCTGCACTTTAGGAGGGGGGTGGGGTGGACGGGGGGTAGTCGTCAGCAGATGCTCCTGTGTCACGACTATTTTCACTCGAATAACATTTTCCGGTATTACCAAGTCAGTGGAAAATGCACATGTCCTCCATCCAATGCATAGCCTGTCTACATGCAGCACTCATATGACCTAGTACTAAACGCGCAAAGTCCTTCACACCAAATCTAGAAGCATTATAGCGATTATGTACTCGCATTAAGTTCAAGTCACGTCGTGATACGATCTGACTTCTTTCTGATAGACGTTTAGAAACGAGTCGATAACTATTTCTCTGCAAGCGTACAGAACATGCTGCGGACATTATCAGAATCTCAGTGAGTCATAGATAGATTACCAAGCAACACATGAAACAGATGCTGACGTGTATTCTGAATATCATGGAAGAATTACTTATTCGGTATCTGCGATCTCTCCACGAAGAGTGACCATGCGATTACATATTTATATTTTCCCTGTTGGCATATAGGCCTATTAGCCTATCAATTAATTTTTTAATAAAAGTTCGCGTTCTCACTGAAGTTGATACTAGTGATGATGTTACCTCTTCGTTCTTATCGCATTCGATAATGAAGATATAGTTTTTGATCAACATCTACTACCAACCATTACTATAGTCAAGTTACTTGCAACTGGCCTAGGCTTGGAACCAACATATGTTATAATTTATCTTAAAACTAAAATTGAAGGTTTTGTACAATTTCCATACAACACCAGAAGATACTTCATCAATAATTTGGTTTTGAACATATGAAGAAGGTGAGATGATTTTGACAATTATCAGGAGGTTATTTCTTGCAATTGCTTGACTAGTTTTAATAATCTTATTTACCTATCTCGCTTTACAATTTACCATGATTTATACCATATTAAAAGAATCATTTTTCAATTTGTAGAATGACGAATTTTCGAAGTCATGCTGTCTGATGAGGCACCTCTTGAAAGTTCACCACATCAATGTATGTTTTTTTTTCATCAACAAAAACCTACAAGGCTTTTCACAGTGTGAAGTTTTTTAATGCCCACTATGAATCTTCTTGATTCTCATATGCCACATAACGCCAGTAAAAATTTTAAAATTGAATAAGAGTGGACCTCCTACATAATTTGTCCTACCCCTAATCAAATTGATGGCAAGCTAAAGTCTTTCTCTGTATCGAGACAGAAGAAAATGTTGTAATTGGGTCTTGAGCTGTTTATCATATAAGAATTTTTCATAAAGTGAGAGAAACAAGTCTCTCTTTTTTCTCAATTCAGCTGCACTTCTGTAGCTAATGGGCAACAATCGCGCAGTGGTCCATCATGAATGGCTGCAGGATACACTAAAACTAAATCAAACACATTGTAGCCGATTTATCACCATCATCAATCGATATTTTGTGAACACTTTTCTTCTTAACATTTAAAAAAATTATCTAATCACACTTTCATCCCTCCAACCCAGTTCTGAAGATTATGAGTGGGGTAAAGAGTTCCAACTTCGAGATGAAGAACCGTCAACAGCGTTATTATACAACTAAGCTAGAGGTCAAGATGTCACCGTCGACTTTCATGTCTTCTTAATTTCCCTAACTCTCAATGCGAGCACAGACGCTCTCGGTGAAGTGCGAGTTTTGGGTGAGATAAGTCCATTATAAACCCCCTCTAATGTCCCTCGTCTCCAACATAGATAGGTACACATATTTTTCATCTTACGTAAGTAGAGTGGGGGAACAAATGGAAGATGCAAATTTAGTTGCTCTGACACGCCGTGAAAGTCTAGAGATGTGGTAGACAGAGACAAGAAAGGTACACGGGTCGGAACTTTCATCCATCCAAACGTTGACGTCAAGATGCTTGCTAAACCCGTCAAATACTGGGTCCTGGCAACATAGAAATACGATCTAACTTTCAGCTATGGCCCAGCAAGTACATCCCCAAAATGTGCTACAAATTAAAATTCACAATCCAACGCCTTGTCAGTAGCGTGTTCAGGACATTTCGACTAGCGGAACATGTAGCTCACACGCGTAAGGAAATCATGTAAAAGAATTCAAATTAGTGGAGGGTTAGGAATCAGTCTTCCCTCGACAACGTGGTATTAACGTTAATCTGTAAGTATGAACAACTAGGAGAACACTCTCCCTTTCCTGATATAACAACACATTTATCATCATTCAGAATTGTGGAATATTCTACCCTTAAATGTCTCTAACATAGCTCATAGAGCGTTTGCAAGCCGCATGGTCTAATTCACAGATCCCAAGAAGAGTCGCCACTCCTAGAAATAGGATATGGAGTCACTAAGAAATTTTAAGTAGTTTAAAACGAAAGCGTTATACTGTTCCATCCCTTTGTAATCAGTTTACAGGGACACTGTGCGGATAAAGTTATATATTTTCAGGCAGTTGCTGCTACAACATCTAATTCCAAGATCTTCATTCTTCCAATCGCTTATAGCAAACGATTGCAGCGCATACATAATTTTAAAAATTGTGGAAAAATATAGGGAGCTCCCGTCTGTTTAAGTCTTAACCGAGATTGCATTTCCTACATAATGTTTGCCTATAATCGTCCGTGATATGATCATGATCACGAACTTTATTGCACTTCATACGCTGAATTTTGATTTACATTTGTTGCAACATTCTGCTTCCTCGATGGCGTGCTTCTTCATCCGCTGACGCAGTGATCATTGGCTGCTAGTTGTTGCACATCTGGTTGTCATATTATGTCTGGGCTACAGTTTCTAAGTGGTGGCAAGAAACCAATCAATGCAATTTCTTCCACCTTCAAAAGTAGGTAATACTTTTTGCTTCAATTCAACATTGTGATTGAAGGGCATTATGCCCAGAACATGATAAGCTCCAATGGCCGCAGGTTTATGTATTTTATTATCAATGTAGCATCTCTATATCTGCATAAAATACTACAAAGGAGGACTTACGTTGATAATTCCATGCTACTTGTTAGTACATTTTAGATCTGTCGGCATTTTTTCTATTTGTCGCTCTTTCCTCGAAATAGCAAAACTGGAAATGTCGTTCTAGTGTGTTGTCTTATATGTGAATGACTGAGTGCATCTTTCGCAGAAGTATTTATGTCTCTTTCAAAGTATCTCGACTATACAATCTTGACAGCGCTTTGGAATTCCACAATAGTGAGGCTGCTCCACTTGTTTAGAATTAGCAAACAATATTAACCGTATGCCTACCAGTAAAGTTACTACATTGTAACGCAACACCTTTGAGTCCATTTTCATAAAAGTGAATGTTAATTTTAATAATCATTTTTACTCTCTCAAATATTATGGAATATCTTTGATTGATATACTTGGTGTGGAAATGCCTTCCATATTTAGCTCAGAATGTCACTACTCACTATATGATCATTTACTTCATTCCTTGAATAAGGTACTTCATTATAATACGGCAACTATTGATAAAACTTACTGCATATAGGAAGCAATCATTTGCATTTGAATTAACATTAAATGACAGCTTTAGAGTTTTTTAACTTCTTTTGGTAAGAGGAAATGAATGACCACACCTGACAGTATTGGACTTGTCTATTACATTGAACTCTATATTTTGTACATCATCTATAATCCAATTGCTACCCATTTTTTGTGAAGGCTTCAATATGATTTATTAGACTATTTAGATGATCCTGAAACCAAGCATCATAGTCATAAAATATAGTTTGAGGATGATGAGGTAAAAGTGTGCGAGAAAAGTTTCTTCTTCTTGAGGATTAGAACGGACATAACGAATTTGTGCAATCAGACGACCGCAGCAATTGATAGCTCCTTAGTAAGTCAGACACTAAATTCCCTAACATGGAACGCATAGCTTTCTAAGAATGATGTTATGTCCACAGTAGGTGTTGTTTGGCGTGATATCATACACACGTGCATGGCCATTGAGTGCGCTTTCGCTGAGACTAACAGTTCCATAGTTATTATGCATATTCATCTCACTATTTGTGTTATGTACATTCATATGCTGTCGAAATCTACTTACTAGAGTTATACGTTTGGCCACACCGAGAGGCAGTATTGCATAACAGTTTTGTATGTTAGTTAGCAAAGCGCTGGGTTGTTGGACTTAAGAAGTAGATCTATTTTGATTATTCTGAATTTGACTCTGTTATGCTAATCATTTCGGATTCTACTTATTGCATACAAGTTTAAGCAGTCCTTAAGATTATCCATCCTATTTCGTCTTATATGGACACTTGCCTACATATGATACGTTTTTCCTAACTTACAAAAATTCTTCATGTCGTTGCAAATTTGCCTATGAGAGTGAACACTCTTCCACACTTGGTACACTGAACAACCCATGATTATTGATGAGGCATTGAAATTAGCAGCCTAATATACACTCTACCAGCTAATGACGTCCAGCGCTCACATCTACGTTGCACCAGGCCAAATACCACGTATGTGGCCGATCTGTTGTACAGACAAAACATATAATATCAAACAAATTATGTTGGTGTTTTTCAACACAAGACAAGAAAATAAACGTTAAAGTATAAAGTTACACAGTCTGACACATCTTAACAAAACCACAATGGTAGAACGTTTTTCAGCGGTGAAACTGTGGAGCTGTCACTCAAACCACTCCAAATCGCTCCACATCCTCGTAAGGTCGCACTCCGTTCTGATGCCAACATTGGGAGCATATAAATCCAGAGTGGCACTTACTAGCGTTTACTCTTTGTTATGCGCTGTTCGGGCGATTTGTTAACATGGGGCTGAGAATGGGGAACTTTGGGAGCAGGGTCAACAGTTCACGGGCTTTGATTGAGTAATAATTCCTAGAGACATCAATCAATACTCTATATTGCGTGTTGGGGCGGGGGCCCATCGTCCGCCCTCCCCCCCACACTTAGACCATCCGCGGCAACGCGGGTCCATCAGTCAGCTCTCTTGCGCCCATATCAGCTTTAGCAGAGAGAGCGCAATCTTTGCTCCTCTTGGCACACCTACGGAGTTGGACAACCAATTCACAAACAACGTCATCGTACCTCATGCGTCAGCCGCGAGCTCCACACACATACAGCAGTTCCAACAACCGCGGACAGGGATAGCACTGGAGTGCGTGGCACGGGGCGGGCAGCACAAGCGTAGGAGGAAGATCTTCCTGCCGGTCCCTATCTCGTGGCTGGGATGCGGAACAGGCGAGGGCAGAGCTGCGGGCTGGGATCGGAGAGGACCGGAGCTGCGGCTGGGAATTCGGAAGAGGAAGGAGCCAGTGTCATCATCCGCGCATCAATGGAAGGCGAACACAGCACACCCTCGACCAGCTCGGAGCAAGCCCGATTGGGCTCGACACGAGACTATATCTCCTCCATGACAGATCGCACAACGATCCGCGGAGCCTCCTCGTCAATTCCGACAGAAACTCCATCTTGTCTATTCATTCATCTATTTAGCATTTTACTATAATAACATCTGATGAGCACAACAAACAGTGAATTTCTTTCTCTTCACCAATCCGGCTGGATTGTGACCTTCTAATACGGTTTCTCCACCCTCATTCTCCCGTCTCACACGGGCAACGAGTCATCTCCAACAAAAAAGATAGAATCAAATCTATTACACAACAAAAACATATTGTAATAGAAAATTATCATCGTCACTCATATCAGTCTGAATCCCTTCATACATATTCATTCTGACCAACAAGCATCATCACACTACCTCCTACCTCATCATCGGAAGAAGCATGTTCGGGAAGACCGGGTCGCCTGAACGACGTTTCCTCACTCAGATGAAGCCTCGCTGCTCGAGCTTTCACACCAATTATCACTACATTCATCATGTCTCCCCTCTGATGAGGACCTATCCCGAATAGATAACTGGTACCCCTCCAAAATCTATCAATCAAACTATAACTGCACTTTCCCTCACTTCCCCTCATTTTCCTCTCTTCCACCCGATTAGTACTACACTACAGGTCGTGCACGAGTCTTTCGTCTGCACTTGGCCAGCGTCGAAATGAAACTTTCAACTCTCGACTGCTTCCTGATGACAGCGATCGGCTGCTATTTCAACAAAATCAAACTACCTTCGCACAGCAGACAAGAATAATATACTCACAACAAGGTTCTCGCTTAAACCCACTCACTTGAGAATCTACATTTCTACCATCTGTCTTGGAAATTACTTCACACATGCACATCCCACCCCATCCAAACCTGCATTGAGACAAATCTTGATTGACCAATATCACTAACCACTGTACACTACTCTTCCTTTTCACACACGGAACTCTCAGGCAAGAACTCTCACTCCTATCCCCTCTCTTATCTTCTCATCTCTCCATTCTCCCTCTCCGGTTTAGGCAAACAACGGACGACACGGGGTATAACTGATTCACACCTGTAACAAAACAGCATGCTCAGAAGAAAACGAACATCATTATCCCAATTCACTTCTTTCGCTACTAAAGAGCCTAATGAATCAGTAACTTTAATCACTACTTACATTTCCATTCTCAAACGCACCAAAGGCAAAAACCTCAGCCATGACGCAGGTTCGCACAATCAGCCGTGTCACAGGTTTTCATCGCCCCATGCCCCGCTCTTCCACCCTCCGTTTTTCCCCTCCGCATTTCCCCACACTCCACCCCTCCCCCCCTCTTCTAGTCTCAGTTCCCCAGGTCTCTCCAGTCTCCCACCCCCCACACTGCAGGCATCTGAGGCCGACAGGTAAGTTCCGTCCAGCCTCTCCCACTTTCCCACCCACTCCCTCCCTCTCTCACTCACCTCTCCCTTCCCCCCCCCCTCACCTCCAACCACCTGATTATGCTCACCTTCACAACATTCCCTGTTGTTTGAGCATTGCAGTCCACACTCCAACCTCGCGCCCCTCACACTAAAACGTGTCTGGCACGATTCCACTTCATGTAATCTGGTTGTGACATACTATGTCCTGACCAACACCATACTTTCCTTACACCATGCATCCAGAATAACTACATCAATATGGAGTAACATCGTATTCCCTCTCTCCCACTAATTCCACGCCACCCCCACTTTTTCCTATCTTAGTGCAGACGCACCACTCTTCTTTCTTGCTTTTGTATCCTCTTTTCTTTTTCTCTTCTTCACTTTTTTCTTTTTTTCCTTCTTACTTTTATTTTTTTTTTTTATTTTTCTTTTCTTCATTGACGGTATCCTTTTCTTCGCTACTTCTCTATTCTCTTATTCCTGAATTACAAGACCCACCTTGGTCTATTCTCAGGAGGAGCGAGATGGCATCTTTCATCATCACCCTGAAATGCTTACCAACACCGCTCATCAACAATCAAACGATATCCAACATGTCACCTTTTTATTCGTATCTGAATGGAATATCCACACTGCGACGAGTCTTCAACGGCCCATTCTAAACCATGGATCATAACTGGCAATCCCAAAATTAATCCCCAATCTTCAACAAATTTCCAACTCGGCTCATTAACATAATCACAAATCATACTACCACTACAAAAACTACCTAACTAATTATCTGTAACTAAAACCATCACCCCCTAATATCTCACACCACCCGAGCTTATTCATAAAACTACTTATCTCCATCGAACCACTCAACATTAACAAACAATTCTCGTATTATTAACTTGAGTTACTATCTATCTTCTACCATTACACCTAACACATAATCAACGGAACAATATACAACGACAGTAACATATTAACTTAAAACTCACTTCTAACAACCTATATACTTTTTATCCTACTATCTTTCATTCATACCATTCATATCACAGCACGTTAAATTCATCACTGCATTTATAATTTTCTCATATATTATTCTATATTTACTTATTTATCTATTCAATTTCGATTTACAAAGAATAATCGATTCAAGTCACCAGCTATTCTCCTCCCCCACTCTTCTGAGTAGGTTCTTTCCTCTCCCAACCCCTTCCAAATCCTTTCCTTTTCCTCTCCCCCACCTTTTCTCCTTTCACCTCTCATCTTCCCCACACCACCCGTTCCTTCTCTTGTTCATCTCCTATGTGTTCCCTTTCCATTTTTATTCTATCCTCCCCCCACTCCATCTCTTCTTCTTTCCTCCACGTTAAACCCCCCCTCCCAACTCCCCTTCCTCCCTCACATGAGCCCCTTCCCAGCTCTCGCCCCACCCGGCCCTCGTTACTGCCCCTTTACCCTTTTCCCTTCTTTTCTTTCTCCATCCTATACTTATTCCTTCCCACCCCCCTCCACCTTTGTCTCCTTTCATCCCCCCCCCACTCGTTTTTTTTTCCCTCATCCCCTTTCACCTGCCCCTCCTCCCTCACCCTTTAAAGGTGTTTTTTTTCTTTTTTTTTTTTTTTATGTTATTTTTTTTTTTTTTTTTTTTTTTTTTTTTGATTTTTTTTATACTCCTTATTTTTTTCTTTATCTTCCTTTTCCCTTTTCTTTCCTCGGTTCCTCCTCTCCTTTCACTTCTTTTCCCAGATTTTTCCATCATCATTCTTTTTCCCAGACTCATCCCTTTTTTTCCCTTTCTCTTTTTCTATTTTTTTCTTCTCCCTTTTTCCCTTTTCCCTTTCTTTCCGTTTCCTGTCCCTTCTCCTATTTGTCATAGCTCCCCCATCTCTGATTTTTTCCTCCTCCCCTTTCTTTCCACGCCGTCCACGCCCCGCCACTCCTATAGTTTCTCGTTTCTATGCCTTTTGTTTCCGTCTTTTTTCTTTCCACTATTTTTCTCCTCTTTTTCCCCCCACCCCCCCTCGTCATCTTTTACCCACCATCTTCCCTCTGTTCCCTCTCAATTTTTCTCTACCCGTCTGTTCATTCCTTTCTCTCCGTCCCACCTCGTCTCCTTTACACTCTCCCCTGCGATGTTCTACTTCCCTTTTCCACGGTTTCTCTTTTCCCAGTCATTTCTTCCTCACTTCCTCCTCTGTTTTCTTGTTTCCCCAGCCTCCTGCTTGTTTCTCCTACCTGTCACCCGTCCTCCTTTTCCCCTTCCTTAACTTTCCCCCATCTTTTCCCCCACTAACCTCCCCCTCCCCTCTCCTTGGTTATTTCTTTTCCACCCACTCCATACTTTCCTTTTATCCCCTCAGGTGTTTTGCCGTTCTTTCATTTCCTCTTCACCTTTCTCTTCTCCCCTTGACCCCCATTCCCCTTCTTGTCTGTTTTGGCCCTTCCCCACTGCTCTATTTCCCCCCCCTCGCTCCCCTTGTCCCTCCCCTCCTCCCCTCCATCACTCCTCTTGTTTGTTTCCACCTGATGCCTTCCTTCTTATGTCCTCGCGCGGTATCCTTTTGGTTCCCCCCCGCCGTTTCATCCTTTTCTCTTCTCCTTCCGGAAGTTCTTTCTTTCCCCCAACCAGTTCGTTCCCCTGCGTTCGCTCGCTCGCCCCCCACAGTTCCCCGTTCATTCCCCGGTGCTTTTTGCATTTATTTCCCCCGTACCGCGTGGTTTTTCCACCCAGGCGCAGGTGCCCCACCTCTCTGCAGTAGTTTCTCACAGGGGGGGTGTTATCTTTATGGTTTGGTGTGGCCCCCCCCCGTCGCTCATGTTTTCTGGGTCTGCGATTCCTCCCCACCCCCCCCATTTATTTGGGGCTTCACACGCGGCATTTTTTTGTGACTCCAACCTCTCTTCTCTTTTCCACCTCTTTCCGCCCCCGTGATTCCTTCGGTTTTCACCTCCTTTTTTCATTTGTTGTTTTCCCATTTCTTTTCGTTGTTATCTTCCTAGTTTTCCTTTGTTGCAGCCCCCCTCTTCATAGACCCCTTCTCGTTTTTTTTCTATATCCCACACCGGGCGCGGGCCCACGCTGTGCATTCCGTCATAGGGTCTTTGGTTTTTTTTCCTTCTCTTGTCCTTCCTCTCCGGTCCCCCCTCTTCCTTCTTTATTCTCCCATCAACTTCTTTTTTTTGTGTTCCAGCATGTCGCACCCTTTCAGTTCCCCCTCCCGCCCGCCCGCGTATTTGTTCTGCCCATCGCTTGCCCCCCTCAAGCTTCTTCGCCCCCAGTCCACGACCTATAATGGTACTATTGTATTCCGTTTTTTTCCATCTGCTCCCTTTCCTCTCTTTCCCCTTCTTCTCTTCCCCCCATCCCTCCGTTCTCTAGGTTCGACCTTTTGTTGTGTGATGTGGTCCTTTTTCGCTCCCCCGCCCCCCCCCCGATGCTTTTTTTCTGTTTCGGGCCCTAATCCCTTTCCCTCCCCCAAAACCACACTCTTCCTTCTCTCGTTTATTGTCATGCTTCTGCCGGTTCGTTCCCGCACGCATCCCTTATAGATCCTCATTTTCTACTTTTATCTCGCACGCACCATCATCCCCACCACCCATGCGTCCCCTCATTGTTTTTCCTCCCCACCCTGCCCGGCTAGCCGCCTCCCGGGAGACCCCGGTGAGCCCCGCGCCGCCGCCGACCACATTTTTCCAGCATATGGCCGACCTCCCGCTCAAAAACGCTTAAGGTGTCATCGCTGACACAGTACGAGCCTTGGGCCCTTCCACGCCTCACCTTTTGAAAATAACCCTCCCAACCACCTCATTTCCCAGCCTTGAGGTGGAGGTTTGATTTCCCATTCTCTCCCAATTGTTGAGCACATGTGTAAAGTATCTCAATGAAAGCCTAGAGGCTTCGGTAATAGAACCTTAATCAGTACTAGCCTTTTATATGACTTGCAGTTAGGCCAGTACAGAACGTGCAATCACAATTGAAGATACAGATCTGTGGCCGCTCATATTATCCTGTCGAACTGGGTAATTTGCGACGTATCACAGAAATGAAAAATTAGGGCGCTGTCGTGCAAGAACATCTCTGTACGGACCATCTCCTGTGGAGGAAAAAAATTTGATTATATTTTATCTCTTATTAAATGAGAACTCATTTATATATCACCAACCAAAAACATTATATGAAGTACTCCACTAGATTATAATAGAA
Organism: Prostheceraeus crozeri; assembly: GCA_907163375.1. Lineage (NCBI taxonomy): Eukaryota > Metazoa > Platyhelminthes > Polycladida > Euryleptidae > Prostheceraeus > Prostheceraeus crozeri. Next base: position 28,721 of record CAJQUW010011383.1, on the reverse strand, counting down.
TAAATCATTAGACATGATTTGAAGAAATCAGAAGTTGAAATAGAAACCGAAACCCGAAAGTCGCAAAAGTTTACATATTCATACATCCATATAATACTCATTCGAAAAAAACAACGGTTTGCCCTGCTAGGAAAGAAGTTGAAAATCAACAACAAGTAGCTGTCTGAAAATTCTTTAAATTCAGAAAATAAATTTGATGAAATGAAAAGGTGAAATTATTCGAAACTTTCCACAATCACACAAATTTGTTATAATAAACAAGTTTGAATTTTAAACACTTATCACAATTAAATCAAATAAAGAAATGAAGAACCAAGACAATATAGAGCAATAAGAAATCCAACAACATACCAACAAACAACAATTATCAACAGACTGCCCACTACCCATCCGGGCACCTCAGACAACCTACACAGAACACCAACAGCGTGAGCCGACCCGGTAACAACCCACCCACCCCACCCACCCACCCCACCATCCCCGCACCAACCCTGCACCCACACCCACGCCCCCCCGACCAACACCCCCAGCGCACTCCCCGACCCAACCTAGCACTGCCCCACCCCCCCCACCAACCCACCAACCAGAAAGCCGCAACCCTACATCCACATCCCCAGTCTGTCCTCTAACAAACTGTCACAAAACTAACACCCCCCCATGATCCAACTCTTGAAGCTTACCCTCAAACCCAACCCCAAACCCCAGCACAATTCCAGTCTCTCGCTCAGTGCCAATCCTCACTGCAGCCCCCCATACCCCAACACCCCCATGGTATACATCAAAAACACAAACCGAGATCCTGACTCCTACCCACCCCACAGCTTCACACTAAAACAATCAATTGTGTTCATCAAACCTATAATAACGATCCTACTCCCTAATATCCTCTACAGACGCCCCACCATGCCACTAGCCCCCACCCACAAACACCAATGTCCTCCGCACCGGAGAACGGAGGAAAAACGAAGAACGACGTCAGTTATGGAACTAAATAATTTGAAAATGAGTGAAAAATTCGTTGTGTGCAACTTCTTTATATATGAAATTGACAAAGCAACTATGAACAAAGACCTTATGACCATCACATCTTGGAATTGGTACGGTTAAACAAAATTGATAACTCAAACAAGAATTGGAACAGCTGGTTTTATTTTTAAACTTAGAAATGGAAGTGCACATCATATGTGTTTAAAAGATTTCCTACAATGTAAACAGTAGAGTGAATTCAAAGTAATTATGAACTGATGGACTGATGTATTATTTGATATTTACAATGTTATTATTAATAGTCATATAATGATTCATATTTGAAGTTATAAAACGTGTGGTTTGAATAGAACATTAAAATTTGAATTTACGCGCGCTAAATTCCGAAAATTCAAATTGTCGCGCCAAAATTCGAATAATCAAATTTAAAGATTTTTTTTCGAAAATTTGAATTTCGGCGCCAAAATTCAAATAATCAAATTAAAAAAAATGACTAGGTTAGGGTTAGGGTTAGGGCAGCAAGAAGAGTATCTATGGCACCCGGGAACCCATGGGTAAATAAATTTTCGATTGTGCGCGAAGCGCACGAGAAAATTTATTTACCCTATAATCCGAAAAATTTCGAGGGCGCGAAGCGCCCGAGAAATTTTGAGGCCCCCCACCCTCGGCCGTGTATGAAGTGTATGAAGTGTATGAAGGTCAAACGGTCAAGGTCAGGTCTAAGGTCAAGGTCAGGTGTAGAGGTTTGTATATTATGGTCATTTTTAGTTGTAAAACTTTAACTTTGAAAATTTGTAAACTTAGTCATTTTTGTAAAAAAACTTGGAATTTTTTCAAGCTGCATACAGATGCATACAACTAGGATTTTTTCATCAAATGGGTACATACAATATATCATTCGAATGGCTCTTTCATGCTGATTCTAATGGTGTATTGTATGACATATGTATGACATATAACTAGAGAGCTACATGTCTTTAAAGAATGGGCTAAAAACTTAGTGAATTTAAAAAATCTAACATTTGTCTGCTTGCATACAGTTGCATACAACTAGGATTTTCCCATCGAATAGGTACATACCTTATATCATTCTAAAGGTCTTTTCATTCATCATTCTTATGGTGTCGTGTATGAACACATGTATGATATCATCCTGGACTGCTACACAAGCATTTTAAACATTAACAACATAAACTGTTTCTTTAAAAGTTATATGTTCCTATTTATTTCAAGTTGAAGTCTTCATACTTGATTTTTTTTTGTTTCAATTCAGTATTGAACATCATTAATTGTAGATAGTTATTCCCCTTTCCCATTCAGACCTTAATTGAAGACCGATTTGTGAAATGATAAAAACAAGTCTGTTCATATATACAAATAAATATTAAAATAAAGAGATTAAGAAAAAACACACTAAATTCATCAAGGTAAGGAAAGGGTACAAAGGTTTTTTCAAGTCCACTTGCACATGGATCCTGGTCTTCTTGGGCGCACAGGGACAGCGACGTGGATGTGTCAAGGTCGATGACTCGAAAATGTCGAAGAGCGGTTGTGAGGTTCCGCTCGTTCGGCTCCATCCTCATGAACACTCCGTTTGGTGTGATACTTTTTCGGGGCGTTCTTGACTTTGAGACCTGTGACCCCGTCCCATAAAGTGGCGTTCGCATTGGACTTCTTATTCATGTGACGCATCGTCTCAATTGATACGTCACTATCCTCATCACTCGAGTAGTCGGGCGTTGCAGGGGCTTGGGTGAACACCACCGGCTCCTCGTTTGGTGTTGTCGATCGCTCACCATCGGAGATTGGGAGGTTGTACTGGTAACGTTCCACTGGCGAAGTGGTACGATCAGCAGTACCGTTCTCAACTGCGGGCTTTCTGTTTGCGATCCATTATGACTTGTAGATTTAAAATAATTGTAACTTGTAAACGTGAGGATTAGAACCTTTGATAAGAATTGGTACAAACCTCGGACTTATATAGACTTTTTAAAAACAAAGGAAATCTAACAGCCAATCAGAGAGGTACCGAACTTCCCTAAAGAATATATATAACTATTATATATAAAAGGATGACATTGTTCCAAACTGTTAAGTACTTAATCCTCAACGTTCCATAACAAGAAGCATGTCCTCAAAACCACTATTTTTATTTTCAAAATGACAGCCAAGTCATTAATGGGAGGTCAGTTGGACATGACCATAGCATCTGTCTTGCGGCTGCAAAGTGGCCCTATGGAAGACCTTGACTGTCTCTGCACTTCAAAGGCGGAATGGACTACCGATGAAGTGTCCGGTACACGAATGTGACCATGACTTTAGTAAAAATCCGACATTCCATGAGTGGTGTGATGACTTCTTGAAGAATACATGGAGTCGCGCTGAGGGACGTGATTTGCACCCCTCATTTATTTTTCCCACGCTTAAATTAAACTTACATTGTAAATCTCTTGTCTTTTCATTTTAAAACATAGTTCTGGAATTGGTTTTCTTATTGGGGAGCAACTAAATCATAACTGCACAGTAAAGTTTCACAAATCTAAATAGTGCTACATTAAAAATAATGTCACAATAGTCGCAATTGAGCAAACCCATTCAAAATCAAACAACGGACGTCTATCGGTTAGGCGTACCCAAGTGCTCAGAACCAAAACCACACAAGTTCGATCATAGACGTTCCGAAACACCGTGTACCAAACACATGTACCTATCCAGTAAAACCAGATCTCATACAAGTTCCTATTGATAACACTGAATTATACATGTACCTATCCATGTGCCTATCGATAACTAAAGTATACATGTACCTATCCATGTACCTATCCATGTTCCTATTGACAACACTAAACTTTACATGCACCTATCCATGTACCTATTGATAACACTAAACTTTACATGTACCTATCCATGTACCTATCCCTGGCAAGTAGGGCACAGTTTTCACTACTTTCAGTACCATATCGAAATGGTGTCCTAAAGACTTAAATCACAAAAACCTTGCGAAAGGAGATACTGTTACTTTTAGATGTGGTAGCGACCACTTCGAAGCTGATTTTATCACATCAAGCGAATCCGTCAGAAAGATAGAAAGCAAAGCAGAGAAGTTACGGCAAAAGCTAAAGTCCAACAAAGGTCTGGATGGAAACACGAATTTTTCATTCCTCAATAGCTCTACCAATAGTGGAGTGGCTGTTACTCAGAGCGAACGAGAAGACGTAATTGAACCAGACGACAACGTCAACCAGATAAGTGATACTGAATCAATCTCGAATTCAAGTTCCTGCTCTTCAAATTCGTCTTCAGATAGTGACCGATACGTAGAGCGTGGAGGTTTTCCTCGAAAACTGAAAACTCAAAAATCATCGCTGCATCGCACTTCACATACTCAATGTAATCTAATGACTGTCCTCAGGTGTGTCGACTCTTGCGAAACAAATCGGTTACTAAAAAGACAAATCCAAGAAGTGCGTTGATTGCGACAGTCAATTCATCAAATATCTCCTAGAGATGTTGCCCCTGACCTTGATAAGTGCGAACCAGTTATATTCGACGGCAAAGATTTGACAAAGATTGGGCGAAACAATTTAGATCACACTCAATACGCAATCTACCTTATACGTAAGCTATTTAATGATGAGGAGATGGTTGGAAAATCAATTTTCCCAAAGCGAATTTCTTCAAGGCTTCCACTTTCTCCACGCCGCTCAGAAGCGGTAGCAAATGCTATCAAATCAAGATTTAAGTTCGATGTTGAAAGTCCTGAATTACAAGAATGCTTTAATTCTATTAACCAACTCACAGCGGACGTGAGTCATGGGAAGAGACTGACCAAACGAAGGAATCCATTGTAATTTGTGCAATGATATTGGGCCCTATGCATAAAAATGAGAATTTCTTATTAAGAAAAACTTATGAGGTAAGTCAAAATTGACTCAGGTGCAAGATAATCTTGAAAATGCATGCATAAAGATTTTCTTAACTTATGAGATTTTCTTATTCCCACGATCCTCATACTGTGCATTTCGATTGATTGTTGCTTCACGCAGCTGCGTGAAATGCTGAGAAGCTTATCGGTTAAATCAGTGGTTCTTAACCTTTTTGCTCGGATTCCTCCCTAAAAGTTGAAAGTGTGTTTAATTCCTCCCTCTAAACTAGTAGGCCCCTATACAAGTTCAAAAAAAAGTCAAAGATAGCAGTAACAAATATTTTCAAAAGCAGACTTCAGGCAACCTATCAAGAAGAATCTAAGCAAGCTTACATGTATATGGGAAGTGTTATAAGCATTTCAACAAAAACTGCACTGAGCCTGATGCTTACCGCACAATTCCTGAATTTGAGGTCTCAAATTCGTGAGTTTTAATCTCAAATCGCCGCGTATGCTGATGTTCAGTCGATTTCTCTTCTTAGTCATCAAATCTGATACCGCCGAGAAACCGGACTCGACCAGATACGATGTTGGAAAAGGAAGTAGTAGCGTGTGAGCATTGGCTGATAACATTGGGTACTTTTCAACAGTTTCCTGAGCGAGCCATGCCATTTGACCTTTAAGCCGAAAAAGGCACATCATTGAATGGTCTTGCTGCATGTCGCACAGTTCATTTCGTAGAGATTCATCAACCTGAACGACGGAGCACAACATTGGTTGAACCAGCCAGTCTGGGAAATTCATGTTCATTATATCCTCAAAAACGGTTGTATAAGTCTGAGATCAACATATCCAAGTGGTTAACAATCACGAGTAAACAATGGTCACTTATCTCACACTGCTGCATTGTAGTCATAGTCTTGAAATCCTGTCTTGATATTTCATCGCGGATAAGTCCAAGACGTGTTATGAAACCCAGTATGTTAGTCCTGGCGGCAAGGAGAGTCTTACATTGACCCTGCAGGGAAAGATTCAAGCTGTTCATCTTACCGAAAATGTCTGCTAACTATGCAATGTATGCCCGTCCAATAGGGGTCCATAGTGATTCAAAGTCTTTGTAACCATCGAGAAATTTTTCGATCTCATCATAGAGCTGCCAGAATCTTGCCAAGCAATTCCCTTGCGATAGCCAGCGTATATGGCTGTGTAGCAACAATGTGGCTTGTACATCATTATCGTTGCAGAATTGATTTTTCGCTGAATATGTTGTAGATGTCGAGTGCTGTTGTCGTCGTAGGGAAATACTCGCATAGCAGCATTTCTTCCTTGAAATCTCCTTCGTCGATGTACCGCACAAATGCCATCAAGATACAGTCACTTCTGTTTATAGTTGATTCATCAACTTGTACAGAAAAATAGCAGTTTACGTAGTTTATGTATTAACTGTTCTTCAATATCACCACCCATTTCATCGATACGCTGCCGGACAGAATCGTTGCTCAGTGGAATTAGATTCGCATCATTAACATGCTTCTCCAATACCGTGTTGGCGAATACACGTATAGCCGGCTTCACTAATTCTTCTGCGATTGTGTGGGGCTTTCCTGATTTAACGACTAAAAGAGATATTTCGTAGCTGGCTTTCAATGAACGTGCCGCCGTGTCGGTTCTCGATTTATACATGGAAGTGATTGTATGTCGAGTTGACTTTCCATACTTATTTTTCAAGTCACAGAAGTATTTAACGGGCTTGTTGCTGTGTTCACTATGACGGGTTGTTAAATGCTGTTGCAATTTCGACGGTCTCATTGAATCGTTTACCAACGTTTGGTGACATAGTAAGTAGAATGGCAAGCGTACATCATGAGCTGCTGCAATAAAGCCGTATTTGAGATTGTCCACTGAATATTATCTAACTTTGATTTTTTGCTTGGAAGCCATAATAACAGTTGTCGCGAGACAGTTAATCATCGATCAATTCTGCAGAATGACATGCCGTAGCAAGATATACGCCGATGGACTAATGACGAACTGTGATTGGCTGATGACGTTGAAAATAGCAATTGATTAAGCAAATTCACAGAATCATAGAGAATAAATAAGGAGAGAGGCGTCATGCACCGAGAAAGAATGACGCAGCATCAACTCGCGATTGTACCTCAACGGGAAAATTAGTCCGGGAGCTAGCGTGAAGTTGTGCAGGGAACGAGGTAGTACATAAAACTTTCACATAGCATAGTACACCTCTAACCTAGTGCAAAACTTCGCGTCTGCCGGATCAGATCATTTGCTTTTAAGAAATAGAGAGGATAACACAATCATATGTATTACCACTGGTAAAATTGTGACATTTAAGGTGTTGACTCCATTTTTTCGAATTTTTGCTCATAAAAGTTACACAAATTGGTATTTTGTTGAACTGGTTATTATAGAAATCATCTACAGATCATGATCTTTCAAATGAGCTATCATTCAGTGACAGAGGATGAAGTAAAGTGTACAAACAGACACTTTTCGTTGAAGTATATCAACAATTTTCCTGAAATTTCTATGTTAAAATTTGCAGTTACACCAACGAAAGTGTCAGTTTGTACACTTTACTTCATCCTCTGTCACTGAATGATAGCTCATTTGAAAGATCATGATCTGTAGATGATTTCTACAATAACCAGTTCAACAAAATACCAATTTGTGTAACTTTTATGAGCAAAAATTCGAAAAAATGGAGTCAACACCTCAGATGTCACAATTTTACCACTGGAAATACATAGGATTGTGTTATCCTCTCTATTTCTGAAAAGCAAATGATCTGATCCGGCAGACGCGAAGTTTTGCAGTACGTTAGAGATGTACTATGCTATGTGAAAGTTTTATGTACTACCTCGTTCCCTGCACAACTTCACGCTAGCTCCCGGACTAAATATTCAAGTTTTACACATTAATGCCTCTAACTTTTGAACCACTAATCCAATTGACTTCATATTTGAACTACTGATTATTCAGGGCGTGAGCATCATGTCATCTATTCATGTAACATAACTATTCTCAATACTAAAAAAGTTAGTCAGCGTGCGAAAAATAGTAAGACAGTAAAAATTGGCAAAATTCCTTGATTTTTATTGTCTTACTAATTTTCGCTCGCTGACTAACTTTTTTAGTATTGAGAATAGTTAGGTTGCATGAATAGATGAAATGGAACTCACACCTTGAATCATCAGTAATTCAAATATGGAGTCAATTGGGCGGGTGGTTCAAAAGTTAGAGGCATTAACGCCTTTCCAACAGCCATAACTGCTTGAAGTCATCATCGTAAGTGTAGTCAGCTGGCTTGAGTAATCGTATTTCACTGCCATCATTCATCTTCACTTATGAATGGGAATGTGACGCCACTCTCTCTGACCAGAATACTCTCTTCGAGTCTTTCATGTCAGGGCAACTGCGCAGGCCACTGACAAAGCGTTCAGGTGACAAGCTTGAGCCGCGTAATTGATTCTTCCGGTAATTAAATAATTATTCGAATGGGACGGTCGTACACAGTACACACAGATAATTGCATGTACTGTATATTAGTAGTTTCTAAATCTGTGGTCGTGATGGCTATTACACAGTAGCTGCATTAGCATCCTGAATATTGGGAAACGATTAACGAACACTGACGATGATAACTCACACGTGACGATAAATCTACAGATCTTATTCATCCCAAATACTCCTTCGAACCTCATTCCTCCCCAAATCCTCCTTTGGACATCATTCCTCCCCTGGCATGTTGAATTCCTGCCTAGGGAGCCACATGGCCCCCGGTTAAGAACCACTGGGTTAAATGCACAATGAATGAGAATTTCTTTTTCTCGCGACGTAGGAGCGCACTTCATAGATATTTTTTGGGAAGTGAAGAGTGAATCAGCATTGCTTGACTACAAATGACAATTAGCTTTCTCGTCGGAATCATTCTTCATCCTGTCTGCCTATTGACTGACGAGTGACGATTGCAGCTGTGTCCGGTGAAAATGGAAGAGCTTCTAGAAAATGAAACCGAGATTCTCGTATCTCTCCTCGAGAATCACTCTTTCCTGCTGGAGAAGAGCAGCACTCCCATTCAAAAGTCCCGCAGGGCTGCTGCTGCTGCCATGGCATAGTGCCTCCTTGTCGCAATCGTTGGGTCGAGCCTTTGATGCGGAGAAAGTGAAGAAGAAGATTGCCAATTTGAAAGCCCGAGTCAAGCAGAAAACAGACAGGAACCAAACTGGCAACAGACCAACTCTTCTCTGTAAATGGGAACACAAGTTGCTGGAAATATTGAACGCCGAGGAAAATCCCACGTTCTCCAGAATACAGGGATCGACTTCTGCGGGATTTGGCAGCCGCGACGGTGATGACTTCGAGAATCGTGTGCCAGAAATTCGCAGTGCAGCTGCGACCTCGATGCGGCCAGAAAAGAAGAGAAAGAGGAGATTGCATGGCGAAACGGAGGAACCTGAAGATCTGAGTAACTCCGAATTACAACGGCTGGTTCTACTGGGTCAGCTGTCTTACGTAAGGCTGAAGCAGGACTATTTATTCGAAAAGCGTCGCCTGCTTGACGCTAGCAACACCAAAGACCATCCTCAGTGCTCTTCTTGCAACCCACCTTACACAAACTTGTAACGGCAAATAGATGCATTTGAATCTGGCTTGCTTTGCTTTGTTTTCAGTATAATCTGGATGAGGGAGTCGAAATCAGAAAAGCTGCATGAAATGTAAATATGAAGTCTTGAACAAGAGAAGAAAAAGACCAATGTAGACAATTTCACTTCCTCGGATTCTAGGATCATCAGATGTCATCTTTCTAAATTTTAAAATTCATCAAATTACAATTCCTAATCCTCTGGTGCGGCCTGGGAATAGGTAAAAATTCAGGATTATACAGAAGTCCTCTAGATAGCAAGACCTTTTCTGTAAATTTGATGCATTTTCGTCTGTCATATCTATATACACTACAGTAGCCTATTGTATTTCAGTGGAATTCTCAAATTAGATGCTGGCACTCCACACAAAAATGAAAAGCCTCTTCATTAGACTAGAGATTGACTATAAAAGCAGGTGCTTTAGGTGACTATCAATTCATCCTGCAGGTAGTAAAACTGTCGAATTCTTGAAAATGTTTAGTATCTCACATGTAGGCCTACGAATACGAAAACGACATAAGTTGATGAGCTGAAAAAAATCAGGATGACAAAGCCACAAGATGATTTTTACATATTTTATCAAACTGTCGACAGCTGCACTAGACTGTTGGCCAATTCATCACGTCGAACTTGTCCGGTGCGTCTCAAGTCGTTGTCATTAAAATCACCATTGTTATTGAAAGCAAGACCATATCCTCATCGATATTTTCAAACTCCTCAAAGTTGTCATCATCTCCGAGATATTTCGCAATATTATGAAGCACAGCGCATGCCACAACACATGACGGATCACGCTCTAATTTCAGGCGAATACCGTATCTGAGAATAGGAAAACGTCGCTCTCTCGTTGTTTTCTCATAAGAAAATCTCAAAATCTGTTTTTGTGCTTCTGATAAGAATTTCTCATCCTGAGCGCCAAATTTTAAGCATACTTTTGCGAGAAAATCTCAGAATAATTCAAGAAAAAGAATTTCTCATTTTTATGCATACAGCCCATTGTCTAGAGATGCTTAGATGGATCTGACTCGCAGATTCTCTGCATTCACGACATGAATTGCCGCTTGGCTGACACATTTTAGTTGCGCCGCATAGAGTTGTTCTCGTCATTTTGTATAAATACGTTTTTCATCTCTTCTGTAAATTCCATCATTCTTGCGTTGATAAAGGGTCTGGACCCGAAACGTCCGCTGAAGAAATTAGATATTTTTAATTTTTATTTTGAGGCATAAAAACAGAAGGAGCAAGCTATGTGAATGTTTTACGAATGAACATTGGCCAAATGACAGATCAACTTGGTGATCCATCGACTTGGTTATTTATGGATGATAATGCTACGTGTCACAGGAGTAGTAGAGTCAACTTATGCAGGTCTCAATTAAGGCTTAGGACATTATCTTGGCCAGCTCGTTCTCCTGATCTGAATCCCATAGAAAATGTATGGAGTATTCTAAAACGTAGCGTTCGTCGTTCACTGCTACCTACAGATGGCGTATCACAACTTACGTCACTGTTAAAAAGAGAGTGGAGAAAGTTAGATCAATCAAAAATCAACGATATCATCGAATCAATGCCTAGACGAATTGGTAATGTCATTAACAATGTAGGGCCACAAAATATTAGCTTCTTAAGAACCGTTACTGTATCATAGCTTATCAGATTATATAAGGACATTTAAAGATATTAGGGACATGAAATAACATTAAAAATGCTTTCTGTATCATACTTATGTTTTATTTAGTCAAATTTTAGGATGATCCACTGTTTATGAAACGGACTGTAGTTGCATTTATATTCATTCTGCCATATTTCCTGATTTTGTAATTTCCAATTTTGATAATTCATTTTTTTAGATTAGCCTACTTCGTTAACTTTCCCGATAAATGGGTTGGTTCTCTACGGTCTAACCTACTTCATGTAATCCCTGGCTGTGCGGATTTTGTAATTTCTAATTTTTATGCTAAAGTTGGATATCCGGATTTTGTACTTTTGTTCTGTTTTTGTTTTAATAACAATTTTTGCATATCTTACCAACGCTGACCGTTTTGATCTAGTCGATTCATTCTCTGGATGTTGTTAGGCATTAGTAGTGATTTTTATTTTGCGATGTTAACCTTCTATAGTTCGACATGTATGTGAAGATTGAAACTGATCAATTGAAAATCTTACCAGCGCTTCAGGTGCAGTAATCAAATTTTTAATATCTTTTGATAAAAAAACCAATCATATTTTCGGAAGCATCAAAGGGATTTGATAGAAATTTAACGAGTTATTGATATCAGATAAATGGTATAATAGATATTTTACTAATATAGTTATTTTGATACTTGTTAGATAAGTATTTGATAAATATCAGATGTATTTGATCGTGAAATGATTACCTGGATATGATTTTCACAATAAATTGATAAATTTGATGATGATTTAATTAGCTAGGTTAAAATTTGTGAAATATTAGTCAATTCTTTGGTTCAGGATTTGCATAATATTACTGAAACTAACTCGGTTTTCTCGACCCGGGAAATTGAAGTGTAGCGATGTCAGCAACTTGATCTGACTTCGTCTGCTAGACGCATTATTGTTGTGCGCATCGTTCTCTCTCCCTCTTCGTCTCATCATTGCTGTCTAAAATCTTCCTATGACCACTACCCTACCACACATTTCTGAAGTTAAGTATGTCAAATGGAAGGGATGTGGTATGGGTCATTATAACTTCAAGAGTTGTCTCGACATAACTTTGTTGACCTATATGTAGTACTATCTGCTCAGTGCTCAGACGATGAGGTCAGGCACTGATAAAGCCGTTGAAATCGCTACACTTCACGTTATCGTCTCTAATTCAAAAAGTACTGGTCCGATTTGCATAAACATTTGCATGTGGTTAGAAAATATACTCAAATACTTGTATCTGAAGTTTTGTGATTTATTCATTTATACTTACGATTTTAGACACATTTGAAAAGGTGGGGAGATAACCCATAAATACCCGATTGCCTATACAAATGTTATTTATTTATCAATATGCTGCAAGCTCTCTTAGAATAGCGGACTTGAAATCAGCAAAAGAAACATCTATTAAAATGAATTAATATCTGAAAATGATGATCTACGGTTGTTAAATAAGATGTAAGAGTAATGAATAATTAAGCTTCCCCATGGAAAAAGTAATTATCTGAATACAGCGTTGAGGTACATATTTATTGACTTGGAAGGAATTGTTTGAAACATCCATGTTCAGCACACCCTAACATGCACGGATGACTGATAGCCATAGTTATCATGTAAAAGTCAGTTCAAAGGTTCAGTCATTAAATATTGTGCATCTCTAAGACCAGATTATTCACTAGGCCTACCTTTCAGATAGCATTTTGCATGCCATATTGGCCATTTGATTGGCATAATTTCCAAATCGAGTTAGAAAATAGTATCAAATTCTGGTATCGAAGTTTTGGAACCATGGCCCGGTAGTTCTCCTGACTTGAAAACCATCGAGAACTGCTGGGCTGTGGTGAAGAAGCGAGCTGCTCAACGTACCCCACTTCTCTCAATTATCTCAAGAAGACGGGAATAGTAGCGTGGACCACCGAAATTAACGAGTAGTATTGCAAGAGGCTGATTGAATCCATTGCTGAAACGCATAAGCTGTCTTGAAGGTCATGGGAGGACCAACAAAGTATTGATATTTTGATTATTGTTGAAGTAATAGCCTTAGATTTCGTAATTCGCAAGTAGTGAAAATCACGCTATTAACCTAGCACATATTTCAGGAGTTGGAATAGATGTTGTTGCATCAAAATACTATTTTCTAACTCAAATTGAAAATTATGCTAATGAAATGACCAGCATGGTATGTGGGCATGCAAATGCTAGTGCATTTGGTATCAACATTTGACCTGATGTCCTAGCAAGCAACTCAATGTAACATTAATTAGCTCTTTTCTAGTCTACCCTTGCCAGTAGCTAATAGGCATCTCTCTCTCTTTGCGGGAGTTTCAGGGCCATCAGATGGCCACCTCTACAATTCTGATTTCAATGTTTTTCTTAATTCCTTTATTCTGCGGGCATCGAGCGTGAAATGGCCTGTTGAAACCCTGATTTTTAAGGTGAATCATTGCGACGACAGTTGCAATAAAAACTTGCACATTACATTTCCGGTGGAACCTAGTCAACGAGCGCACAGTTTGTGACGTCACATACGAGTCCTGTTCGTCGTCAGCATAAGCTATACCCGATATCTAAGTTAGTCGTGTCCTGGACATATGATCCCTTTTGATTTCATGCGATTTACGTAACAAAACGTGCTATGGTACTGGCTGGGGGGAAACCAGAAAAGTAACCATTAATTTTCATTTGTTAACTGTATGTACTCGTATATGCCTAATATAATCGTTGTCTCGGAACTTGGATCGAGTCGCAAATCTTGGGATCTCTAGCGCCTAAAAAATGTATGAGATCTCGTGATCGAATTCATTACTCAGAAGTAAGATTCGATAGATCGTTAGCCACACATTTTGTCCATTTGAAGCTGTATTAGGGGGAGAGGGGCGAATCACGCCATAGCGGGTGATAAACAGCGGGTGACGGTCCCCGATATCGGTGCGCCCTGGAGCACTTTCCGTCCCTGCCCTTGCTCCTAAAACAAGCTCTCAGCCAGTCCACAAGCAGTGCAGCGTCCGCGCGCACCACACCGGAGAAAGCCTTAACAGCCTCTGCGACTCAACTCGCCGCCAGGTCAACGCCAGGTGGCTCTTGCCTGCCCCCCTCTGACCACTGAGGCCGCCTTGCAACAATCGGTGGAAATCGACTCATACTCGTCCATGTCCGAAGACGATAATGCCGCGGCAGACACGCATAGAAGACTGGATCAGGTCACCAGGGCCCTTGAGGCCCTCTCCACCAAGGTCAATACCGTCCAGAGAGCTACAATGGCAACGGGGGCCACTCCGGGACCTCCTCCGCTCCCTGTTTATTCTCCAAAAATACAAGACAGAGAGCTAACGAGTTACAACCACCTCTAGCTAGCTTAAACTAAAAACGAACTGACAATAATTCCGTACAATCTGCTTACATATCATTCTGTTGTCATAACAACCTACAAAAATCAATAACAGCATAACCCAAGGATAACATGAGAGATGAGTTTTAATTCAGAAAACGTTGGTATGCCGGAGGTAAGTACAACAAGGAAGAGTCTGTTAAGTATCTGGAGATGGAGTCGGCTGGATTCAGGGCCGAAGGAACGTACAAGGGCCGGATGCCTTTCTGTACAATGATCGCCCGAACGAGGAACCACAAGCTGGATCGCTTACCCAGCGACAACAATCCGGTGACATCAGTCGCAATAAGATCGCCAGGGTTTGCCGACATGCACGCCATGGAAAAGGCACAGAGCTCATTGTACCATTGCGACGTCTTGCACCAAGCCGTGTCTCTGCACACAATAGCTTGCGTCGTAGGGGTCGCGTCCGAAAAGAAAACGTGCTCAGCTCGCCCCGGAAGCCGAACTGAACCGTACCAGAAATATTGCAGGATTGGAAGATAACAAGGGCACATGACGTGCAGTAAGAAGGTGACATACCCCAACCATTTGGGGTTATTGAAGTGAGTAGGAGACAACCGCACGATGAGAGGAATGTTGTTGCGGTGCTTTTGTGCCAATTTGCGAGTTTTACGTTGTAAGTCAAATGTCGAACCCAGTTCAACGTTTAGTGGGACGCAGCTGCGATTTTCGTTTGTTGATGGTGAAATTGACCGCCTGGAGCCGCGCTAGAAGACGTGCCTTGAGCCGTTGAATTTGACGCCGCGGGGCGATCAAAAGGATGTCGTCCAGGTGACACCAAACAATAGCTGACGTAGCACGGAGAGGGCCTATGAGCTCATTTAATGTGTGCTGAAGAAAACTAGGTGACGGCGCCAGGCCCATGGGCATACGTCGGAAACGATAGACATGACCTTGGAAGGCAAAGTCAGTAATAAATCTAGACTGAGGCCCAAGCTGCAGCGCATGAAAGGCGTTCTTAAGGTCCAGACGTATGCCGAGGGCCCGACGGGGCCAAACAAAAGATGAAGACATCGCATGAAAAGAAGGCAGATGGAGGCCGGGCTTCTGTAAAAACGGAGTAAGATGCTTATAGTCTACTAGAAACATGTGACCTCCATCGGCCTTAGGTATGAGAAAGGGAAAACTAAGAAAAGGGCCTCTCTTTGGCCTGAGCTCTAAAATATCATGTCTTACCAAGTCTTCAAGGATGAGCTGCATAACCGCTTGTTGTTCTGGTGGACATTGAGTAGGACGGCCCGTAGAATGTTGTACTCTGTGTATATAGACCCGGAAGCCATTAGTAAGCTGACGAGAGTACTTGCCATAATCTTGAGGTCTGGTACAAGGCGCCGCGAGTGAGAAGTTGCAGGCCCGATGTTGTCAGACGTTGTGAGCTTACGTATATGGGCACATGAGTCATGTACTGATTACGAGAAACATAACCTTTTTGCTTACACGTGTGATTTTTGCCGATAAATGACCATCATAAGACTTTTTATGAAGTGGGCGGCATTACCCGCCGGATTTTTTGAAACAAAAGTTTTCAGACTTTTATTAATTGCATTCTAGCTGATTGGGAAATTATTCGATTGTAATTTTTTTTTCGGAAGTTGTAGTATGTGTGTATTGTCTCAAAAATCCATTTTGAATGAATCCGAAATATACAATATTTCCGGAGATATGGCTGATTTTCCTTAACGTAGCGCGATTACCCTCCGTTCCCCTACATATAACATTGGATTTTTTATTTTACAATGCTATTTAACCATAATGTTAAGAAAATGAGATCTAATATAAAACTCCATTTTACTTCGGAATGAATAGTTTTCAAGCATTGTGTATGGTTTCAAGTTTCCATTGCATTGAACAAAGACCCTAGTTTCATCATGTTTTATGATACCTTAAGAACCGCTTCTAAATTTTGTCTTGAAGCAAATATGAATGGTATGGTTCTCACCTCGAAAATGGGACACTGATCTTAATTTGATTTGCAGTTTCCAAATGAATGTTGCATGAACAGTACTATGCAAAAAGAAAAAATCACCTGTATATGGAAGTCGTCCAGTTAACACTTTCACCCTATTTCAAGACAGCTGTCTGTCAGTCGACAGAATGATGCATGATCACGATGTCAATGGCGCACTGAAGAACATTACGTGTGCAACTTTTTAAACTTAATAAACATGTAAATTTGTAAATCCGAAAATTCCAAGAACCAATCAAAATGAAGCAAATTTTTGTCAGCAATTCATACGATTTCAACCTTTATTTTATCATTTCCGATGTTTCGAACACCTGTTCCATGTCATTCGCTGTGGTTCTGTGACTCATGATTGAAAGACAACTTGATCCGCACTATTTTATCTGGTCTAACACCTCATCAGGTAAGTGAACAGATTGAATGATGATTTTTTTCAACCAAACAAAAATAGTCAGGAAGGAAGGACTCCTAAAACGACGAATAAATTCAACAGCAGATTAGCACGTCAATCAAGCATCAGCTTTCGAGGACCGTCAGTAATGGAGTGAAATGTTGAGGAAGTCATAGCAATGTAATTAGTACTCTAATTTCTTGTATTCATAGACTAAGTTTGTAAAACGCTTACTGCTACCCATTACCTCTGTAGGACACCTGCGAAGGATTCCATGACCATTTGGTTAAGGTTCCATGTCGTTGAGAGTGCAGAAATGTAGTAAACTTGCAAGAAATAGGCCATTTTCAATGAAAATTAGAGATTTACAAACTAGAGTAATCATAGACTAAGTTTGTAAAACGTTTACTGCTACCCATTGGGCCGTATGCATAAAAATGAGATTTTCTCAAAAAGAAGTTCTCAGATATGAAGCTAAAATATTCTCATACTTAAGATTTTCTCATTTATGTATGCATTCCTAGTTTAATACAATCACAAGCGAATTTTTGTTCATGAGCCAATCATGTAGTCAAATACGAATTCCAACTATGCATCACTTATTTTTGTTGCCGTAGTCCTCATTTGTGATTGTTCGATCGCGCTGTTTCCATGTTGCTAAACGAATATTTTCTTTCGTCGGACGTCTACCATTTATACGATCGATGCACTTCAGTGAGATGTCTACTGCAAGCACAGCAGAATTATTGGAGAATGAAAATGAAATTCTCGTCGATATACTGAAGACCTATCCAGTTTTACTTGAGAAAAGCAACACACCACAACAAAAATCGAAGAAAGGTGAGGCGATTGCTCAAGTGTGTACATCTATGACGCAATTGTTGGGTCGACCTTTTAATAAGGAAAAAATGATCAAGAAAATAGCAAATTTGAAGATGCGCGTCAAAAATAAAAGTGACAGAAACAAGACTGGTAACAACCAATCAATTTATTGAAGTGGGAGAGAAATCTGCTTAATCTTCTTATGCATGACGAAAATCCTACCTTCGCGCGCTTAGAAGGAGCTGTCTCAGCTGGATTTGAATCGTCCATGGAGAATCTTCCTGAATACTCATGCTCAGCAAAGTCATCGGTACCGGGGAAAAGGAAGAAGAAAGATCTCGCCGGTGAGACTCCAGAAACGAAAAATCTGACTAACACCGAGTTGCAGAGATTGATTTTACTTGAACAATTTTCTTACGTCCGCTTAAAGAAGAAATACTTAGGAGAGAAAAGACGTCTTGTTGATGTGAGCAATAGTTGCCATGATGAGCAAGTGACTGACTATACCTTAACACAGTTGTAATACTTTCTCTGCAGTGAAAATAGCTTATTTAAGTTTTAATTGAAGTATTTGGAATCACTTGTGTTTTCTTACTCATTTGCAAAGTGACTGAGTCAGTTAGTGGAAAAAGTAAACCAGTTCTTTATATAAATAAAAATCATGATTTCAATCAATCCTGATGTAAACTGATATGTGCCATTGAAGCGAATTATGCCTTCTGGTCAGACATAAGGGACAGTTATTTAATAAAAAAATAAGATTTATAAAAGTATTATACCAACTGTTAAGGATTTCTGAAGACTTAAGGGCAATATACAACTGATTCACTGAAAACATCTGCAATAGAAATTCTGAAGCCATGGAATTTAAGTTATTAACTGATAAATTATATATTGATCACTGTTTGAGGTCTGTGGAAAGCCATATGTCCACCACATACAAAATAGCCATATGTCCACCGTTGCGATGCTGAAAACGTACATATTATTCCTCATGTCGGAAAGCATGTTTCACTAAAGAATGATGTTACATGTCATTTAACGATTACAGCCGAAAGTCGACACCTAAGCATAACACATGAGACATATGAGGACGGGCTGATAAGAGGTCAAAGAATTTTTATGCAAGCGTTCACACGATTCAAGAATTTGAATTGATATCTAGAAGTATACTAAATCATCGATCGTGTTAACTTAAATTACGTATGTGTCTGCTAAATCGGTTCAAGTTTTGTCTGACATATCAGATAAAAACTTTTTCCTACATTCTTCGACATATGAAGTTATTGTAAATATACATAAGCGGCCCATCTGTGACATTCAATGACATTTTTAGGCCGCGGACACCATGTTTCATGTTCTATAAACAATAATTACGATATGTGCGTTACCATCAGTCGATCCCTCCGAATGTCCCGACGAATCTCGACTCACTGAGCTCGATGATTCAGCCAATATATCAACCGACAGTCTCAGGGTCCGGGGCCTCATGGAGATTTACCTTTTACATCTTCGTGATTGTCATTATTGCTGCTATTTCCTTTTTTCTTCATTGTTCAGTAAAAAGTATAGTTATGCCAATGCTGTGAAATTACTATTTACTTTTGATTGGATTAATTTATTTTTAAGTGAGTCTTTTACACTTTTGTTGGGGAAGTCACAGAAAAGATCCCTGTAGAGTACTACATGTATATATCCTTTAAATAAAACGTGGGTTACTACTAACCTGTACAGTTCTGAATTTTTGAAGATCCGGTTATCGTGAACAGATCCAGGTCAGCTTACGTCGATACTTGCAAACATCCATTTTTCGTTACAAGTGACTTGTACGTTTAATGTTGGTGTTCCTTTGAGGGTTGATGTATTCATCTCCAAATGCACCCTTAGGTTTATCGATTCTGATGTGTGTACAATCAAGTGCTCCTATACACGATGGAAACCCACCTCGTCGAACCAACTGACTTTTGCCTTTCGTTTCTCAGCAGCATTTACGGGAAATTTTGTCCATTGTTTCGCCAATGCGGCTATTTAACGGGACTGTTTCGTTTATTGTTCTCGAAACTGTACATTGGTGAAAGCCAGTTTGTTCAGCAATATGAGTTTGAAAACCTGGATTGGCAAGATATCTCAGAGTTATCTCCACCTTCTGTTTAGATGAAACTGCACCACCCCTTGTTTCTGAGGTTTGGAAGATTATAAGATGCCAACCACTCGATATTTTCTTCGTCAAAGCGATGTAAAGCTTTATAACGGTTAATTGCTACTTCCCGACATTGATTAAAAATCCTTCTGCTTCTTACATGTCTTACGCTAAAGATCAACATGATTGTAAATGAAACCGACTGAAGATATATTGTGTGTGCGAAAATATAGACTAAGAATTAGTCATCCTTCAGTTTCCATGACACTAATTGATCGGTCTTGAGCGACGAATTTGTTGCTTATGATTTTATGAGATTTTCTAGCAAGATAATCTCAAAACTCATTTTTATGCATGCCTTTTTCTCATCTTTGAGACGACTAAGAATTTCTCTATTTGAAAAATTGCTTATGAGTGTGATAAATTTTATGCATTAATTGATAAGATTATCTCACAAAATTGTGAGAAAAAGATTTTCTCATTTTTATGGTCCATTACCTCTGTAGGACACCTGTGAAGCATTCCATGGTAAAGGTAAAGGTTTGGTCAAGGTTCCATGTCGTTGAGAGTGAATAAATTTAGTAAACCTGTAAGAAATAGGCCATTTTCTATGAAAACTAGAGATTTACAACCTAGTTTGAACATAGACTAAGATTGTAAAAAATTCATTGCTACCCATTACCTCTGTAGGACACCTGTAAATGATTCCATGACCATTTGGTATAGGTTCCTGGTCGCTGAGAGAACCCATTCGAGATTATGAACAGGCTCTTTAAGATCGTGATGAGGACCTTTTGAGACTGCGAAGGGGCCCCTGTAAGATCGTGAATGGGCCTAATTTAGATTTTGAACGCACCAATAAATTTTTAAGAAGCAGCCCTTTGAGATTGTGAACGGCAGCTGTTTAAGTTTTTTTTTAAGAGCTCTTTTTAGATATGAATAGACTTCTTAAGATTGCAAGGTGGCTACAGGATTGAGACCGGCACCCTTAAAGATTAGAGCACGTGTGGCCTTATTAGATGATGTAGGGCTCTTTAGAATTGTGAACGGGACTATGCAAATTGTTAGGGGACCTTAAAGACCCTTCCATTTTTTAAGGGTGATCACATTCAAAGCAGATGCTTTCCAAAATCCGCTTGACTCTTGAGCAGAAGATTCTTCTACAAGGAAGTCAGTGATCCTTTCGTCAATCCCAAGAAACTGGAAGAAACGTAGGTAATCAATGTTTTGAAATATGAAATAAATTTAAATGGGAATTCTTCGAGGAAAAGTTGTAATACGTAATTATGGAGTCTGTTATGAATTGAGTTATGATTGCTTTGATGCTCTCGAAAACGTGTCTTTCAAAAAGCGTCTGCCAGAAAAATATGAAAGAAAATCTACTAAAAGGTTTCGGGAACACAAGGGAGTGACGAAAGAATATTTTGTGCGATTACATTGCAAAAGCGGCCAAATTTCGGCGAAGACACCAACGAAATCCCCTGAGAGAGATCAATTGAGTCGAGCCATCCAAAGCCTTGCAGGCGGAGCGGGGCTTGGGGCCGCAGCATCGCAAACGCTCAACCCGACGGCCGAGGCGCGCCGCTTCACGACTCGGGATAGGCACGAAGCCTCTGTACCTCATCAGGTCCTCACTGCTGCGGACTTAGAGGAAGCGAAACAAGAAGTAGCAGAAAGAGTACAGATCCTTCTTTTGGCACGCGCCCACGAGGCGGTTAATCAGTACCGAACGGACGTCAGGGCGGGCCTCCCGGCCATCGCCCCACCGCCTCCGAGGAGCCAATCCACGTACAGGCCTACCAGACGCACCAGAGGATCACAACGTAGCCTGTCCAAGCGGAACCCTCCGAAGAACCGACTTCGATAGCCATACCCGGGCTACCGCCTACCGGAGACGTACTTGACGACCCGCTGGACGTTCTAGCCTTACAACTAGACCTTATCCTAGCGCAATGGCCTACATCGTCACCTACAACTTCTCCGCCTCGAACGCCACAATCGCCTTGCGACAGTCCTGTGCGCTCGCGGGTCACTACACCTGGGAGAGACACGTGGATCCAACCGGTATGGGACCTCCACTCTCATATGTCAGCAATCTACGATATTATGGACCATCCCGATTGGCCGGAGGAACATTCGCCACCTCAGCCTCCTGACCAAGACCTACCTGGCCCGGAAGAGGACCTTTCGGATATTAGCTCAATCCCTGAGCTCCAGGACGACTCTCAAGGTTGTTTCATTGCGCCACAACCAAAATGGATTGTTCCTGTGTTTCCCAACCGGCACCCTGCTAAACCCCCGGCCGATTGGGGGCCCCTTAGCCAGCGCGCTGGTGAAGGTTTTCGCCCGTTTATAAACGCCCCGGTAGAGGCGCCCGGTAAAGCGCCTCGAGGACCTTACCTCTCCACTCCGTTCTTTGTTGACAAGGAAGATGGCCAGAAACGCCTCATTATAGACTATTCCCATCTCACTGCGGCCACGCAAGGTGCATCTTCCCCTCTTCTCAAATGTTCTCAGAGCAAAGACGAATCTCAAACCCCATATGCGGGCCATACGGGTGGACCTGACAAATGCCAAATCTCTAACTACCTTCCGGGTAGGCCCTCAACGATACCGGTTCACAAGATTACCCATGGGACTATCTGACTCTCCTGGGCTACTTCAAGGTTTGCTGCAGGAGCTCATTGCGCCCATTCAAGACAAGGCAGCACTTTGTTATGTACATGTGGATGACATTCTCCTAATAGCTGTTCCTGCTCAAATTCGGATCCTAAGGAACCGTTTGCTGGCCAGACTCAAGACGGTGGGTTTCATTGTCAATAGGAAAAAGTCAAAAAGGAAAAAGGCCTTGAAATCAACATTCCCAAATTGGCGTTTAGACCTGCTGAGAAACACAGGCGCACACTCAAGAAGCTAGACGTATGGATCGACAAGCCCAAGTCACTGAAAACCTTTCAGCAGATTCAAGGATACCTAGTGTTCTGGTTATCAGTTGTCCTTCGTATTTACGGGATCTTGAGAGATGTTTTAAGGGCGACATGCAACTTTTTACTGCAAGCGGCTGCTATTTCTAATTGGTACGTTCCCTTCGGAAAGACAACCAAGGCCGACTGTTACGTGGATGCAACTCCATGGAAAATCGCATACTTTGACCAACCGACCCAAACGGCTGCAGCAAGGAAGAGTCTTCAGTGGCAAGCCCACAACGAACTTTTTGCATTAGCGTGGGCAGTGGCAACTTTTGGCCGGTCAAGAACTTACTTGGTGGATAATATCTCTGTGCTCTCCTTGCAAGGTAAGCAAGTCGTAAGCAATGAGAATCGATTCTGTTGTAATCTCAGCTGGTTGCACTGGAAAAATCCAAGCTCCTGACGTTTTGTGGAACAGAAGCTTCAAATGCAACTTCTCGAAATCTTACGAGGAATGGATAGCAAACGGTGACCATACTTTCACTCCAAGTGGTAACTTACGGCCCCCGTCGTTTGAATGCATCACCAAGTGGGTAAAATCAGCCTGGAATAACATTCCAAAGGAACAAATAATTGCCTCAATGAAGCAGTGTGGAGTGACCAATGCTACTGATGGCTCCGAGGACAATTTGATTGAATTCGTGAAACAAAATCCAGAAGCAGCTAATATACTTCGTCAACGGCTCACTAACCAAAGTTTGATGGAAGTTGAAACTGATTGTGAGAGCGATTTGTCTGACTGTGCCGTCATTTACGAGGATAGTGATGGCATAGAGTCCTGTGACTCGGATGAAAGTAATTAGATACTCTTGGTGAGTCATGATTCTTGCTTACATTTTGCGTTCACGTTCCCGTTTCCCTTGTTATTTGAGTTTGAATAATTTTTTATCTTTAGCATACTCTTTCGTTTTTGTTTTTCTTAAATGAAAGAATTCTTGCTGAACATAATGGGCATGGAATATACTCAGTAGTGATTATGATCAATAGTATCAACACATGTGTAGTACAACGTATTCATGCTTCCTTTCTGAGTAATCATAGTTTACCTTTAAAAACAAACGAATGTGAACTTCTTCGCATTTTGAGTTAGCAAATTTTTTTTAACACACGGAAGGAAATAGTCCATTTTGATAAGCGCCGGGTCTCTAATAGCCGCCTGGCCTCTTTTAAGCGCCCGGTTAAAAAAATGGGGAATGAAATAAGCGCTGGGGGCGACAATTAGAGTATATACGATAGTTGACCTTATAATTTTATGAAATTGAGAAGATTACTCTGACTACTTATTGGTTTATGAAGATTAATTGGCGATGTTATTCATTTCTATTCATGAATATACATGATGCATCACTCAGATAAATAGATTCAAGATATTTCCTCTAAATATGATACCGACTTTTCTGGGCATTTAGTGAGCCAACTTACTTCAAGTAGAGGGCCAACTTCATCCGATAATGGGCAAATTGGCCAGAACAGGCACCTTTATCTGAAAGCGTATTAAACCTACTTCTCAGAGATTCTGTAGCTTCGCAATCAAAGCATAGTTATCAAAAGTCCAAGACATGATTTTGGAGCATAAAGAATTCAGAATTTCATTTACTGTTGGGACTGGGAATCAAAAATTCAAAAAATGGGCCAACCTACCCCAACTTCCCTTCTGTACCAACGAACAATATCTAGCCGATCTCTTCAGCAGCGGAATTTCAGCAAGAGTGTTAATCGACAATTCACTGTGGTGGTCTGGTCTACACTGGCTGAAGGATAGGCCTACTGGTTGGCCTGAGTCGATAACCGTCGATAACTCCGTGAACGAAGAGACCGAATGCGATGA
Source organism: Prostheceraeus crozeri (assembly GCA_907163375.1). Classification (NCBI taxonomy): domain Eukaryota; kingdom Metazoa; phylum Platyhelminthes; order Polycladida; family Euryleptidae; genus Prostheceraeus; species Prostheceraeus crozeri. The sequence goes on along the minus strand of CAJQUW010011383.1, from coordinate 4,033 downwards.
CAAAAGTACGCTAGTTACAAGTGAAGCCAGAAACAAATCACCGTTTGATTTTAATGTTACCCACTACTGATCCTTACAAAGACTGCTTGGCATCTCCGTGCTGCAAATGCCTTCCGCAAACGTGAAATTGAAAGAAGGAAGCATTTGTGTGCCACGGAAATTATAGAAGCGCAGAATCTTTGGATAAATCAATTCAAAACAGACAATTCAATTCTACAGAAAGGTGTCAAGAGCAAATCATGAATCGCCTCGATCTATTTGAAGATGAAACGAGTACCCTGAGTAGTGCTGTTTTCGCAACTAGATTTCATTTTCGAAATCGAAATCATAAAAACGTTTTCGAAATCGAAATCGAAATTATAAAAACATTTTCGAAATCGAAATTATGAAAGTTATAAAAACGTTTAGAAATCGAAATTATAATAACGTTTTCGAAATCGAAATTATAAAAACGTTTTCGAAATCGAAATCATAAAAATTATAAAAAAGTTTTTGAAATCGAAACTATAAAAACATTTTCGAAATCGAAATTATAAAAATGTTTTCGAAATCGAAATCGATATCATAGAAGTTATAAAAACATACTCGAAATCGAAATTTCTAAAATTATAAAAACGTTTTCGAAATCGAAATTATAATAACGTTTTCGAAATCGAAATCGATATCATAGAAGTTATAAAAACATACTCGAAATCAAAATTTCTAAAATTATAAAAACGTTTTCGAAATCGAAATCATAAAAATTATAAAAAAGTTTTTGAAATCGAAACTATAAAAACATTTTCGAAATCGAAATTATAAAAATGTTTTCGAAATCGAAATCGATATCATAGAAGTTATAAAAACATACTCGAAATCGAAATTTCTAAAATTATAAAAACGTTTTCGAAATCGAAATTATAATAACGTTTTCGAAATCGAAATCGATATCATAGAAGTTATAAAAACATACTCGAAATCGAAATTTCTAAAATTATAAAAACATTTTCGAAATCGAAATTATAAAACTTTTTGAAATCGAAATTTCTGGAATTATAGAATCATGTTTGGCAAGTCTTAACAACATGACAGTCAGGCCCATGTTAACATGACATTTGACCCTAATTATTTTAGACCGTACACGAAAGACTTTCAGCAAAGATATACTTTATTTTTGGGCTACTCGATAATCAAATGTCATGTCAAATTCTTTAGTTTCATATCTTAACATTTATACAAATTGCTGTTGATAGTTTCATGATATCATCAAGTGAGAGGCAAAATATTTCATTTTCTTCTCAGGTAGGCAACGGTTGAGTCAATTCAAGTATTAGCTAGCCTAGAGACTTTGTTCAACCGTGACAGCAGCTTGACTGTCGCTCGGCAGTCGGCACTGCACGTTGGGCGCTGTCTGTCATTGGGAATTATGTAACTGATGACGGTTCATTCTCCTTGTGAGAAAGTTATACAAGGTAATTAAAACTCCCCTTTTTAGCTTAGGCCAATATAATCAAGTTAAAGTTTAAAGTATGGCAGACAGGCCTTCGGCGTCCAGCGCCTTCAACGGTCGATGTTTGGATGGCATTCTCCTTGTCTTTACTCTGTGGCCATTATAGAACACACTGTCTCTCTCTCTCTCTCTCTCTGGTGATAGACTGGTGATGGACACAATCATGCAACTCATACAGAAATCAGCCACTTAAATAAAGCAGGAGACGCGACTTCGCTAGGTTGCGTCATTGTGTGTGATACTTCATACCGATGGGCAGGAGTACGATAGAGTCGAAGTAACCAGTTAAATATCGCAGACCGATTGCCCAACATCATTGTCGAATTGACTAATATTTACGCTAATATTTACGACCGTCGGAAGAAAAGAAATGAGTGTTCGTTCGTGACTGTGGTATTATTTTCGTTCGCGACATGACCACAACTTCACAATTATCCCATCCCGCAAACTTGAACTAGGAATAAGCTGTGAAAACACCTTTCAGGTAACAAAGAGGACAATCAATATATCAATTCAGGAGAGCTTAAAAAATATTGAATAGGCCTATATGCAACAGGAAAATATAAAATGTTTCATGGTCACTTCGGAGATGAAAAAATATACCGATCACGACTGTCTATTGTGTAATCTACTTCCACTGGTCGAATGTCAGATTTCTGTACCCATGCAACATCACTTGTATCAGAAATCATGTGGATTGATTGCGAGCATTCCTTGAGAAACTGCACCTCATAATCATTATCAGCTAGAGATTGGATGATTCCGATGGTGCTGACACGACTTGTGCTGACACTAGCAATGACCATATCACCGACACGAACCTCGTTGATGATGGATGGAGGATCACAATCTGCGTAGACGATTGAGAATGGCCGTCTGAACACCGGTCATCTTTGGCGCGTTCTCAATAATATTTTGTAACTGGTGATAAGTACAATCAATGTCACCGGACGGACGTGCCTACAATTTTAATGTTGCACTCGTTGAGACAGGTAACGAACTCCCATTCCGTTAATCAGTCAAAATTGGGTTTCATGGGAAGCCCAAGGCTACTAAAAAAGCTTTACATTTGATGTGTGTTTCTCCACCTAAGACGTACATCTGTCTCCATATCGATTAAATCAGTCCTGAAATATCATGGACTGCTAAAAATAGAATTACTCGTGAGTCAAGAGAATTTCTTGGAAACTTTGAGAATAACTTACAAGCAACTAGGACATTGAAGTGTGTCAAAATTGTACCTAGCCATGAGTCGTGTCTTTGTAAATTTGTACCAGTATGACTAACTTTCGTGAATGAACTTGTATGCCAAAAAAAACGACGAATGCCAATAGATATTCGATGCCCGACACGAATTTCCGAAATGATTTATTATCTTTATCTTTATACAAAGGAATGCATGGAGCGCGTTTGTGACTGATTTCTTTTTCGAATATGTTTTCTGATGAAGTTGGACAAAATGTTCGTTCGTGACCGCACTTCTCGAAACTTATGAACTGCTAGTAATCAAACGCTTCTAGATTTCTTTTCAGCATTTAAGTTGATCAAATAGCATACTAGTCTATTCAATCAGAGCAAATTTCGTGATGAAGAATCCAGAGCTTTGGAAGTTATTAACGTTTACATTTTTTTCGAAAAAGTGTCGTTCTGTGTTCGTTCGTGACCACTCAAACTATTGTATTTTAAACCATCAAATACACATTTTTTCATCGGTTTGGCTAGTGTTTCATAAACAGTGAATATTGCAGTCAATTCAACTAAAGTATGATTATCACCGGTTCAATAGGTTAGGAATGACAATCAGAAATGTGACAATAAATCCTGCAAAGTTCGTTCGTGACTGCGTGGAATTGCCCAGTAATCCGTGATGTTCTGAAACTGTTCGCTTCAGCGACAGATCTCATCTCCAAGGAACATGGGACTCCTATCTGTAACGTCATCCCCATGATCATCGATCTTCTTGCACATTTAGAAGCTTTTCCTCAAACTTATATGGAAACTACGGAAATTCGCCAAGATCTGAAAGTCAAGTTTTCCCAAAAGTTTGGAAAATTTTTCGATACTTGTCATCCTCATCAAGAACCTACATATATATAATCGCGGCTTATCTCCATCCAACGAATCGTCATTTGTTAACGAATGATCAGTGTGCAGTTGCTAAGACTGCGTTACAAAATCAACTACGAAAGCAGCAACCGACAAGTGAAGTTGAAGATCATGATCTGGAACATCCTGAATCTGACTGCTTGGAAATGCATGAAACTTTCTCCGATGCATTGACAAAAGCAGCCGTCAAAAGAAAAAGGCTAGATTTGAGGCTTTACAACGAGCACACCATACTGGTAAGCCAGAGGAAAATTGATTATGTAACAGTAATGTACGAGGAGCAAAGTACTATTGACGTGATTGAAATTTGACGCTACAAACGTTGCTGGTTGAAAAGCAGCTCGATCGGAAATACTGAGCTTTTTTCTTTTTTTGAGCCATAATCAAACACTTGCACTGCAAATTTTGGCTGTACTCACCCTTCAAGCTGCGATGCCT
>CAJQUW010011382.1:0-245253 GCA_907163375.1 Prostheceraeus crozeri | reverse complement strand
TGCCGATCGCAAGTAGCACAAACTCCTTACATACGTTGGTCCTACATTTGTCCTTTGAATGTTACACTGGCTTTCAGTGGCCTTCGTTAGCCGACATAAGCCAGCATTGGTACAACGCTTGTATCTTTCCATTGGTTTCGAAAATTGTTTGGCTTGGAGTTGGCTTGCACTGGCCATCTTAATCCTTTAATGAACCAATGTAAAATGAAAATGTAGATAGCCATCTTCGAGCCAATGATAGACGTTATATATTGTCATGGAACATACTCTATTAGCGTTGCCCTATTATTGTTTTATTACAATATTTTAATGGAAATACAATTCTGAATCAGATAAAATTATCGATAAACACATGGGTTATAGATGACTGAATGTTTCATGCAATATTCACGAATTTAGTTATTAGAATTCGTCAACTGACAAGCACAACAAGGCAACAGATTTCTCTACTTCTCGTTGTCAACATTAAGTCTGTAATTTTTGAGAAATTTGTATCTCAAAACAGGCAAATCAACCTATTGTAAACTTTGCTTGATTCACACTAAAGACCTAAATTATCAATTATCTGATGATCTATCAACCAGCACCAATTGGCTTGTCTCTTTTGTAAATGACATTTACACTCCATATATAGATGTCAGTAGACAGTGTGAAAGTTGCTCGTGATGTGAAATGTGTTTGAATTAAGGAAAGACTTACTAGATCACCATTCTGTTTGTTTTACTTTTTTGTTTTAAGTTTTCACTTTCAAGCAATGAGCGCAAGATTGGAAGAAACCACAAAAGTAAGAGACGTATTCAGTAACGGCTAGAGTGAGAAATAGATTCGCTTTGATAATATTCGAATTCCTGATTGAGATTGGCATTGCTACAGTTTAATGACAACATAACCAGACTATGGTCACGATGAGATCTCAGAATGCGAATCGTGCATTAGATTGGTTAGCGCACAGGTCTAGTTAACTTCGGTCGTAGGTTCGAATCCTACCAGTCGCACATCTTTTGCATGGTAATCTGATCTATCGTGTATTTAATCTCGTTGTTGCTAATTCTCAGACTACGATTCTTACACATGCAATTCACACACATACAAAAACAAGTTAAAGGGAATGGAACATCCTCACTTTTGCAGGAGGTAATCCTACTCATATGCGTATGTGTGAATTGTTAACACATGATGTGCCGTTACCTATATTTGGGAATTTAGGATGTGCAGAATTCGTTTTCATTCGGGAATCACTGATATTATGAAGCATTTCCATGATGTTTTATCAACATGTTGGCATGTCTTTTCGAATATATCACTGCCAGTTGAGCATGTTGTCAGTCACACGCTATGTGTGTGAGACCCCGCTCGTCAGGGTTAGAGTGTTCAGGTTAAGGTCAAAACGAACTAGATGAGCACCTGCTGATGACTGACCACCTGCAGCATTAGTACGTCCCTTCGTCAATAGGTTCAGTATTGGTAGAAATTGATCATCAGTAGAATTGTGGCATAAATGTTGTATTCCACTAATATGTGGAAATGTAGAAAAAGAGTAGTTATTTATTTTGTGTAGTGTTACTTCTAGTGTGTAGCATTATTTCCATTAAGTTCTAGTATACGCCTACACATAGCTATATGTCATAGTCGGCTGCCAATCTTCCGCCATCTGGCTGAAATTCGCCAAAAAAGGGTCTGAAAAGTCGACAATTTTTCATCCACGGACACGGACGGCTTGCTCTCTATAAATTCAGTGAAATCGTTAATGTTACATGCTTCAAACTGATTCAACCCGATAATTGTCTACAATGGCTCTCAGATATTGGTTGCATCGTGACTCTGTCGTCTAACATAATTTTGGAGATTTTATTATCCGGCCATTCGATCTTTTGATGTTTAAAAAATTTCTGTTGGCAGCTATGCATCTAGTGTCATTGCATTTTTTGCTTCCATTCTCTATTTTTGTTACTTTATCAATCGGCCTTATCTTGTTTCGATCATGATTTTCTTGGCTATCGCGACAGCAATTTGCAATGCTTCATAGAGAAAGTGAGTGCAATACTGTGTATCACCAACAGGTTGAATTACGCAGATTCTTTGTCCATTCTCCTTTTGATTCGATCACAATTTGAATTCTTTTCCACATGTGTATGTTTCCTTGATTTCTTCGTCATGATACCACATCATCAGGAAAGTTGAGACCATCTGTTGCTATGCCTTGCGATATTTTTTCGATAGGCAGTAAATTTTTGATTGGTTCAAGGCCTAGTTGTGGCATTGATTCCCTTCAAAAATGTTCCATGCATTTCCGACTAAAGTGACAAGCAGCGTTGCATCGTTGAAGAAAATTGCCATCATACTTAAGAAATTACACGATGGTCGATGATTCGACTCTGACATGGAAACCAGCCGGGATGTTGGTGTCGGTCGGGCTCCGCGGCCGCCCTAGATCGAACTTCAGACCGGGATTTATACCGGCTTCAGGTAGATTTTATCCAAGATTCAGCCTATTTTAGCTCAGTTTCCTGTTCTCAAGGCCTATTTTGGACCGGCTTCGGGCAAGCTGCCTCACGTTGAGTGCAATTTATTTGAGAGCAAATTCAGTTCGCCGGCACTGATCGAGCCAGACCACAGAGAAATAAACGATATGCTCTTACAATGGTGAAGTTGCTAATATTCATCAATTTTTGAATTACTCTTTTAATCGTATCACACGTTAAATATCCAATCAGACTGCTCGAATGATTCGTCAGGAATTCGTCTGGCTAATAAGTCAATAAATGTTTCCAATATTATCGGAAGGCAGAAACATTAAACTATACCTCATTTAATTAGTGACACTGTTTATTACGGTCTCCCAAAAGTAATCGCGTAGAAACTATCCACTAATGTTTTTGCTTTTTGATTGCTTATGAAAATGAAAGTGATTTCAGTTTGATTCAAATTTTATTCTTAAATGAACAGAAGCACGTTTTTATGATTCACATTGCAAATGCCTTGAACTTGAGAGATTACTCTTGTCACATCAGTCGTATTTTTTCATTCGCTCAAGAGATCCATTGTCCTCGTTGCCGCTGCTATCGTCAAAAATCCTTGCCTTAACGACGTCTGCATCTACTAGACTCTTGATCCCTTTATTCACTTAGTTTTGTTTAAACATCCACATCAGAGTCTATACGTGTGGGTTTCATGATTTCATTTGTGCAATTCTTCATGATTGACGGCATCTACCTTAACAACCACTAATTTCATGCCTGTTCTTGAGCAAGTCCAAACATTTGCTGCTGCCTCAGAAACTCGTGTTGCTGAAATTCTGAGCAAATTGCGCGGCTTGTCTTGAGTGCCATGCCTTACTCGAAAGCCTAGACCATATCGGTATGGACACGACAATGACCCCAAACGACGTTTACTTACGCAGAAATTTCAGACAGTATTGTCTGTGTATTTCATTGTCTACGTTTGATGTCCTTTGAGTAAGAGTAAATATATACCCATGCAATACACAGATAATGCTGTCTTGAATTCCTACAAAAGAGTATGACGTTAGGGGACCTTATGCCCATGCAGACATGTCTTCGAGTAAGACATGGCACTTAAGACAAGCGGCGTAGCAACTTGTTCAATGTATGGGCTACATGTGAGACTAAGTTCAAATCGCTTAAATCGTTGCTGCTTCCGGAATATTAGTCCATTATGAATTATAAATAATTCCCTCATTTCATTTTTCATCACGCTAGTAATGTGCGTATAAATTTGTGCATATAATGTGCATTTTCTTGTATGTTTACAGTCAGGTTTGTATCTCGCCAAAATTTTGATAAATATAATACAATATAATACAGTGCATTCCATATACATGCGATCATAAAATAGCACATATTTTTTCTTTTAGCCGAAACTTTATTTGTCACTTAAATATTATACAGACTGCTCGACGTGGTTTCAGCACTCAGTGCTTTTGTCAATACCCAACCAAAACTATGTTTGCATCTTAATTATATCTTCGTGTTGTGATTCAATTCCCTGCGCTCATGATTCAATTCTTACTCATCAACATCTTATTTCTTTGTTATTATGTCCTTGTATCTAATGTTTCTAATTAGTTTTCAGTCAATTTTGCCAAAATTCAGAGCTATAAGTGATTATGGTGAAGTGTTTGCTATATTGCTCATCATTTTCACGAAATATATGAATTATCTGGCATAATCATCTGAATTGGCTACAGCATCAGGAGTTCCAACACATTGCGGTAAGACAAGAATCGGGATTGTGAATTGGAGAAATTGAGATATTTTTAAAGTACACATCTATGGGTTTACTTTGCAGATGATGAAGCACTGCGCTCATGATTCAATTTCACCAACATCCAAATGCTTGCTGCAGAGGACAACTGTTTCTCGTAGAAGATTTTATGAGTTCGATGTTGGCCAGTTGTTTGACAAGGTAAGGAGACACTGAAATTCGAGTGAATTTAAGCCTACTGACACACTCGATATCATTCATCAAGTATGTTCCTGATTTTTCAGTGATAACAGACTCGCTTTATTCTTGCATTGTTGCTCATCGGTATGTATTCGCACGGTTAATTCAGCTTCTACTTGATAGGGAAAATGCATGAACAGATTGTTTCCGGAAATGCTGTTCTTGTCTATTCATGCAGTTTTCGAGCCGCGAGACTTTGACGTATGGACGAGACATCATGTACAATCATATGTTTAAAAAATCTTGGAAATACTTATGGAGCAATACTACATGAACAGTAAATATTACAATTTTTTGAATTTATTATTGTTGAAATGCTTCGCACATGTGTCAAAGTCGTGCTCATTCTCGATAACTCAATTAACAGGTAAAGACAGCATTTTTCATAAATGGAATAACTGTTCATATGTTTTCATACTCATGCAGCAGTTGAATCTAGCCGGACACATCAAAGAGTAACAATGTAAGAACAGAACGAGTCAGATATCGCCGCAATATTAGAACTACGCCCTCAATCGAGTTCGAAATTTAATGTAATCACGCTTCTTCGCTCTCGATCAAGAGCGATGTATTGACAATCACGCTAATTTGTGTTCGATCGAGTGCAAAAAGTGAAAATCGCGTTTGATCGTACATTAAGTTGACCAATGTTTGCTAATGGGAGGCTACGGTGGGATTAGGTTGACCAATATAAGCCATCGGCGGCTTAAAGAGGCAATAAAGTGGGATTAAATTGGCGTTTGTTGGCATAAGGATGGCTAGAGTGGCGCTTGGATGGCCATCGGGCGAAAATATGTTGGATTACGTTGGTTCAAGACCGGTTCTAGGTTGGGTTGCCTTCATGGAACCAATGTAGGCCCACTGTATCATTTCCAACTTTTGACCATTGTAAAAGGCCAATGAAGGTCCAACGTAGTACCAACGTATCTGTGTTACTTGGGAGGCTCGAGAGTGACATTGAGTCTTTTGGTCATGTTAGAGAGAGGTCAGAGGTTGAGTTTTGTGTTTTGGGCTCCAGCGGGCGAACGAAGCATCGGACGAGAAAACTGAGACCAGATTTGGAACCAGCATCAAATTTTGGATAACCAATGTCCCCCCTCGATATTGCCGATTGCATATTCAAAGGATATATAAGTACGACTCCGGGAGAGGAATTTCACTAAATTGAGAAACTGACTACGGGTAGGTCGTTTCTCTTGAGCTCCGATATCGGAATTCTGACTTAGAAAATTTCATTGCTGATATCAGCTAAGGTTATCAGACTTATAGGTTAGTCAGTATAGCATGACTGACCATTTGATGATAGTAGGCCGAAATCTTCAAAAGGCTTCTACAAGTCCTTTAGACTTGATTCAAAATACGTTCGACAGCTCATGATTTGCTGTAGGTGAAAGACTACTTATAAGCGTTCTATGAGTAGTACTAAAATACTGAAAAAATTTAATTCGTGTTTAATGATGATGATCAAAGTTTTTGAATAAAAAGCAGTCGTTTATGAGTCTCTGTGACTTGGGACGTTTCCTCTTGTAAATAACTTTACCGGTTTTCATGTCAAAATCGGGCCCGAATACCAACACAGTGATATGACGCACGCTCTGTTCGTGAGAGGTTGGATTTGGGGGTCGAGGCCTTGGAGATGGGATAAGATCCCCTCTGAGCAATGCCTGTAACGGATTCAAGAGCCTAACGCCTAGACGACTGCTATCAAATATTTGGGGACTTAGTCTTTCAATGCATATCAGCAAGTAGTATCCTATAAACACTTGCCATCAAATGTTTACTATATCTTTACAGAATCGCAATATATAATAATAATAATAAAGAGACTTTATTCACCAATACAACGAGCGGTATATGGCATGGTTCACAAATCATGAAAATTTCGAATACTTTATAAATGAATTGTTGTAAACAGACGATCTCCGTTGAAAGCATAACAATTTTCTCCGAGATCTGATTTGGGAATCAGTGGATCTGACAATGAAAAATTCAGATAAAGGATGGCATGCAGAAAACCTAGAAACTTTACGAATCAGTCGTGTACAGATGTTATCAAGCATTTGATGAAAATCACATTTAAAATTGATATTGGCCCAACGACGAGCAACGCGATCAAGTCGTTCAAGTTTTTTCACATGGGACTTCTTTAGGTCGCAAATAACGGGCCAGCAGAAAGAAATATGGGTAAAAACAAGACCAACGTAGGCCTGCCAAACAATATCGCCTTGCCCACAGTTATACCAAATCCGTCTAACTAATGATAGGGACCGGCAACATTTTTTGTACAGGAAATCAAATTGATCGTCCCATTTGTTATCGGAGGAGAAAAACATTCCCAAAATTTTGAGAGAAGGAACATCTTCAATGACAGTGCCATTCACATGAATATGAGTGGGAGAGGAAGAGGTCGGTCTGCCTGAAATAGTGAGACTCTTGGTTTTTGCTTCATTGATGCGGAGTTTCTTATTCTGAGCCCACTCGACAAAAATATCAATGTCATCTTGAAAGACAGAAGAGGAAGACGATTCTGACAGGTGAACGAGAGATATGTCGTCCGCGTAAGCTATGATTTTGGTATTTGTCAGATGAGGAAGATCATTAATGTACATGACAAACAACAGAGGCCCCAAGATAGACCCTTGAGGGACTCCGCTGGAAACAGCTTTCCACGAAGCTTGTACACCATTGGTAGCGACCCTCTGAAAACGATCTTTCAAAAAGGACTGAATCATAGAAACGATATAAGGATTGCATTGAAAAACAGTCACAAGGGTGTTCAGAACAGATAGGTGACTCAACGAATCGAAGGCCTTTCTGAAGTCTACTGCGAGAATTTTGCAAGAGTTGGAGGACTTGGCGCTGAGGTGTTGCAGAATAGTCAAACGAAGACTGAGAAGAGCGTTAGTGCATCCCCCAAACGAATTAGGAATGAACCCAAACTGCCGTGAGTCAAAAGAACAAATAGACGGTAAAAGCAGGTGATCACGAATCAGGCGCTCAAGCACTTTACTGAGGAAAGGCAAGATCGAAATTGGTCTGAATTCACCATTGCCTTTCGGAAGAGGGAGGACATTAGCCAATTTCCAGGTAGTAGGAAAGGTACCAGATTGAAGGCATCTGTTAAATAGAACGGTCAAGGGCGCAACCAAGACATCGCGGAATTTTCTGTAAAAGAATCCTGGAATACCATCAGGTCCGACTGAATTCGACTTGGACGATCTTATCAATTCAGAAATTTTAGTCTCGGGAATTAGGGGGATGTGGGTAGGAGTAGAAGGCCTATCCTCAAGAAAGGAGTCGACGTCAGGATCAGAGAAGAAGGATTGAAAATCTTCATTGAGTTCGACGGCCTTGTTATAGTCGATGTTAGAAGATCCATGCCGGTTCTTAATCTGCGCATTAATAACTTTCCAGCTATCAGCAGGGGAAGAGGACTTCATTCTACGGAATTGATTCATTTTGGATTTTTTCACTTCTGAAAGAAATTTTTCTCTAAGACACAGGTACTTGGGATAATTGCCACGGGAGAGAGCCCTATCTCTAGCATCTGAAATGGCTTTAAGAGATGGAGTAAGCCAAGACGGATCAGAACTTCTCATCCTAACTGTTTTTTCCGGAAAGAATAAGTGATACAATTGTAGAAGAAGAAACTGTAAGGCGTCAATAGCTTCATTGATATCATCAAAATCAAGACAACAGGCGTTCCAATCAATTGACAGAAGGACACTATAGCACTGAGCAAAGGAGGCGGGAGAGAAAGACCTAACTTTGACCTTAGTGACAGTAACAGGTTTGTTAGCGACAGTTTTCACAAAGATACCTTTATGATCAGATCTACCAATGGGGGAGAGGAGGACAGGATGTTCAAATCTGAGGGGCTGGCTTGAGGCAAAAATATCCAAAACATTTTTTCCTCTAGTAGGAAATTGGACAAGTTGCTTCATGTTGTTCAAAACAAAAAAGTCACACAATTTATGACGCAGGTCATTCACATCTCCTGTTAAGATAACATGTTTGGACGAAAGGTTGTCTACCAGCGATTGAAGAGAGTCTATCACTATATCATGATAATTAACATTTCCCCAGTATGGATGATACAAGACACAAACATGGACGTCAAATTCGTACAAGTATAAGCACAAAATACTCGACTTCAGACCATCAACACTGCTAGTAGGACTTGCAATACGAGAAAAATGACATTTGCAGTAGATGGCTACACCACCACCGTGACAGTCACGGTCAGATCTCACCAGATGATAATTGGGGATGGAGATTGATTCACTGTCAATACTGCTGTCGAGCCATGTTTCGGTAATGCAGATAACGTCGGGAGTGAACTTGGAAGCTCGAAGTCTCAGTTCATCAATTTTGTTGAAGACGGACCTGGCGTTAAATAACATAACGGAGGGTGTGGGCTTAGTCAGCAGTTTTGGCTTTCGAGATGACACATCCTCATGTAGATCGTCACATTTCTTGGGATTTGACTTCGGAGTTCTGATAAGAATCCTATGATAGAACAAGGCTCTTCTTTGTACACGGGGAATGGGATAGTCAAGCCGAAGGCTGAGGATTTGGGAACGTGAATAGTGCAGACGAGGTGATGAAGTCATTGTGATGTAATCACACGGGAAGCAGGAAAGTAGAGACGAGGACAAGGAAAGTGTATAGGAGAGGCAGGGGCGACGTAGATTGCGCAATCAGATGTGGTCGCAGAAGACAGGTGGGATATCCCCGCATTGCTGAGTAATGGCCATTGAATATGAGTCTCGGTAATTGAGCGATAATTGAGCAATAACGGTGGCAATGACGAACAACGTTGAAAGAAAACAGAACCATTGGCTGGAGCAGTTCAGGAGGATTCTTGTGATACAAAGAAGTCCGAAAATTGTTGGGAAAAACAGGCGAAATTTGATGATTTGTGAACCGGGGTGGACTAAACGTCACGAGAAGAAGGAACTTCCGTCCGCACGCTATGAAGTCAACCGAAGTTGTCGAATCATGACTAAGTCACCAAATGCAAGAATGCTGATTGGAAAGTGCAGCTGTGGCCGTATTGCCAAAGGCAGCGAGCTGAAAAAGCACATTAAAGAGGAGACGGTGGGCGAGCATGTGAGGCAGGTGTTGTTGAGGGTGTGTATACATCACAAGGTCATACTCGAATGTGAGGATGAGAATGATGTAGAGTTCATTAGGAACCATAGTCAGTGCCCTAGTGGCAATATTAGTATGCAGGGGTTTAAGTCGTGGTTTGAGGGAGTTTTGATGGATATGGAAGAGGTGAGAGCTGCAGCGGCGATGATTGAAGATGCGACGGGAAAGAAAGTGGTGACCAAGGAGAAGGATGAGGGAAAGGAAGTTGGCAAATCGTTGGCGGCATCATCGCCTCGGAGGGAGGAAGGGAGCACAAGGGATGAATATGTGAGGATGAAGGATCGATTGAGAGCGGTTGAGGAGAATAATAAAGTATTGCTGATGCGAAATGAGAAGTTGAAAGTGAAGGTTGAAGGGTATAGGGTGACGAGAGAAAAGTTGGAAAGTATGAGGCAGAAGGAGAAAGAGTGGATGGTGGAAAGGAGTGAGTTGATGAAGAAAGCAAGTTTGGTGAGTAGTCTGCAGGCGAATTTGTTGAGGATGGATGATGAAATAGAGCGGATGCGAAGCGTGGTGAAAGAGACGGAGGAGGTGCAGGGTGTGAACAAGAGGTTGGCGACAGAAGTAGAGCGAATGCATGAGCGTGAGAAGTATATAAAGATAAGAGTGTATGAAGTCCATCTTCCTCTCTTCGATAACAATTTGTGCGACGCATCAACTATCACGAGTAGTTTGAACCAGACGCAGCAGTGCTATGAGGGCGACGGAGTCCGATGTCTGCACATCAATATCGACATCAATGGCGAACTTGAGGACTCTGTCGTCCGAAAAGTCAGGAAGTCTCTTCAACATGATCATTTCTCCACCCCATCTTATCTTCGATTTTCTCCTTTCAGAGTTTTTACATCAGCAGTAAGATCGTATCAATCCTGAGAATGCCAAAACGGTTCTTTTAAGGGCCACATGGAGCAAGAGTGATAGTACCTCCTCGTGGTTTGCTCTGGACAGACTTTGGTCTGACTGAATCCATCACATAATTAGAAAGACTGAAACATGTCTTTGTATCAGAGAGGTATATAAACCATTGCCTCTTTTTCATTTTTATTCTATACTCCATCATGCAGACACCGAAGACGCTAGTCAGCTCTCCTGACGAGCCTCGGCTTAAACCGAGAAATTCATTTTGATGAGATTTTGGAGATGGAGGAGCGAGAGCGAATATTTAATAATCTTGCTCGAATTGGCTCATCAGCAACCGATGATGATGTCGATTAAACAGAATGGGGCTATATACCGCCCTCTGACAGTCGTCGGACAATAGAGGAGGTCGATGCCGCTGACATAGAGAGATTACAAGTCTCTCTCAGCGGATCGGCCAAATCTAGGCATGCATTCGCATCCGAGAACGCAACAAACTGTTGTTTAAATGACCACATGGAGCAAGAGTGATAGTACCTCCTCGTGGTTTGCTCTGGACAGACTTCGGTCTGACTGAATCTATCACACAAAGATAAAAATATAATCATTAAGTTGTATCTGTTATCAGACAATTTTGGCATGATTCTTCCTGCTGATGGGCGTACATTCGAGAGAGCGGTGAAACCCGTAGTGAAGAGTGTAGCACGGGCTTGGGACTTACCTTAATCCGACTTTCCAACGGTTGTTGTGGTCCTTCGCTCAACGTAGCACTCTAAACGTCACATGTTTCCTTATAAATTCTCCATTGCACACGTTATCTGAGAATGGATCATGAGTTCTCTTAAGAACTGCCTCTATCATTGAGGCTAGATGATGAATGGATGAAACGGGAGGACACTTTTACGCCACATGTATACAAAATCACTTTTTATCTTCTCTAATGTTACGATCTCTTTTGATAGAAAAATAGACCGATAATAAATGTGATGATATTCACAACCATGTATACAACTAACCCCATATCTAAATTCTTCCATTTATTTCCATTTCTAGATGAATGCATTACAAAACAAAGACATATAGTATGTACATGTAGGTTTATTTATCATGAAATATACTTTTTAGTCCAGATACGTTCAGAGGGATCATTTTTAAGTCATTGTAGACTTTGTAGCACCTTGTACGTTTGGGAGCACCTGGCACTCTTCTTATGCGCGTTGTTTGTGGTGTGAAATCACCATTACTCCACACAACTTGTACAATCTTGTCTTTGTCGCAAGTCTCCTTCTGATCACACTTGTCTTCATGACACTCATCGATCACTTCAAAGATTTTATTGAAGATTTCTAATGCTGGAGAAGAGTTTGTCATGTTGGCGTCCTAGTTCGTATAATGTGAATGAGAAGCGTTGCAACCGTTTAACTTATATAGTTCTTTAACAATGAGCTCCTCAACAACCAATCAGAATTATTCTAATTTAGATGAAGACTACATAAGTCAGAAGATTGTAGCAATCTTATTCACATTATACGAAATAGCACGCCAACATGACAAACTCAGAAACACCATGTAATTTTGTGATCGTCAATGAGTAGTGTGATGAAGACAAGTGTGATCAGAAGGAAACTTGTGACAAAGGCAAGACTGTAAGAATTGTCTGGATAGATGAAGAGTGGACACCGAAAACAACGCGCGTGAGAAGAGCGCCAGATGTCCCTAAACGTCCAAGGTGCTACAAAGTCTACAATGTCTACAAGTCTTCTACTTGACTTTTCCTCGCTATAGAGTATATGTGCTTCAATTGTAAATAAATCTGAAGAACAACATGTCTCTGTTTTTGATATTGAATCCCTTTATCATTTATCCTCATTGATAGAGGTAGTACTTAGGAAAAAATGATTGTATCTATCATCAGCTGGTATGATTTATACTAAACTGTCGAAAAATTGGATTTTCCTACATATGATACATATGATGTTAATGATTATGTATGCTACATTACCCAGAAATACGGGAAACAGACAGATATAACACATGAATCATTTATTAAGAAATTTACAAATAATTCAAAATTTCTTCGGAAGTCACATTGTCCCATAAATTCTCACAACCACTGCAGTTACACTTCAACTGCCTTAATCTTTCTTCTTCCGAGACTAACACACCATAGCTGTAGTTCCATTCTACTTCATTCCGGGGTTGGGATGATGGACTATACCAGTGTCCTTATCGGCACGTCTGCCGAGTTCTAGTGAGTTCCTCTTCTTGTCAGACAAGATCAAAGAAAAACATATGTAAATTCAATGGGACGCAGATTGCAGTTTTTGACTAAAATGAAATTTTGCATGTTTTCTCTGATTAAACAAAAAGTACTGAGCCCAGAGTCATAATTTTTGAAATGGAACATCTTCAGGTCATTTCCTTTCATTTTCATGCACCCCTGTCTATATAGCTAAACGCATTTCGATTTGGCGAGCCTCTTAATGTCGGCAAACAAAAACATTTTGAGCTACTTTATCCACATTCAACCACATTATCAAGTACATAGCAGATTAGCAGATTAAATGCACGATAAAAGCACATGTACATCATAGGAAATGACCTGAAGACATTGCATGCCAAAAATTATGACTCTGGGCTTAGTACTTTTCGTTTAATCACAGAAAACAAGCAAAATTTCATTTTAGTCAAAAACTGCAATCTGCGTCCCATTGCATTTACATGTGTTTTTCTTTGATCTTGTCTGACAAGAAGAGGAACTCACTAGAACTCCGCAGACGCGCCGATTCGTAGTAGGCATAGGGTGTACATCATTCTGTGAAAGTCTCACTTTCGGCCTCGTTCCCTGCAGAAACTCGTTCTGGCTGCCGGACTATTTGGTTTGAGTCAATTGCTACATTCTGACTATCAAAGTATCAGATTTTGACTTAATTTCGTTGAAATGTAAAGTTGAAGATTCCATCACTCATTTCCTTTAAACGCTAGGTTAATAGCATCTTTCTCAATTTCAGGCATCTGCTTCATCACCAAAGCGCTCTCTTCTCGAGGAAGCTTTACAACTGTTGAGTGAAGGTAGGTTCTAAAAAAACTATGACTTCAATAGAGATGACAGAATGATTTCTCCTCCAGATGATGACAATTCCAACTCAAGTGCGCAGTCGCGGCAAGCATCCAAAACATGTGCTGATTGTGGGCATATCTTTACGAGGAAGCGCGATCTCATCCGACACATCAGACAACGTGTATGTCAACCCAAACCATCATCAATCTCCCGAGGTGAGGATGATTCTATTCGACATGTTTCCTTTACTTGTGACTTTTGTTTCCAATCTTTTGAAACAGGTTTTGAATTATCTTCACATAGACTTCACCACACACACACAAATCATAGTTATATATATATATCTTTATTGAACGTACTAAAAACTACAAATGAAAAGTGAATCAAGTAGGAAAGACAGTAAAAGAAATCAGCATTGCGGAAACTAGTCACGTAGGGCTGTAGGGCCTTCTCGGACTTATCCTCAGAGCAGCTGTATCAATCGTCAACGGTAAAGATTCCAGAATACTCCACCCTAAGTGTACTACCCTGCCTGACGCCAGCTTGAGCAACAAATGGCTTGCTAATTTACGTTGCCCCAGCGAACAAATCCTGTGCAATCAACCAAGGAGTTTTAAGAACCTAAGTGCCTAATCAATCGATTGGTGAACTGCCGCGCTGCAAAAAGCTTGAGACACAAAGCAGAGGATGCAATCAAACGATCAAATGCTTTTGGAGGCCATCAAGGAAAGAGGCAAATTACTTGAGTAGAATGTTGGGTTGTTATACTCGTGGATGGGTTGCCCCATTAGAACAGGATGAGCCATTTTCCACGTTGACGGAATTTCGTTTATAGGCGTACTGCAGAGAAAATCGCTTTCAAGTTTGTCACCATTGATCAGGAGTATGGCTCCTTCAATAATCTTGTTGAATAGAGGAGCAATTGCTATGCCCCTAAAATTTGAATTGCTCCTTACGTTGCCATGGGTTGTGTAACAAACCATCCTTGGGACTAGGAGTAAGTAAGCATGTTGATTTTCAAGCAAGAGGGGTAAAATAACCTGATCATCACAGCATTATGCGCAGTACTTGAACCCATAACGGGGAAATAATGCTCTTCGCGTATAGCAAGTGCTCTGCATATAGTCCGTAATGATCAGGCGATTTGTTTCTTTTCAGATGTCTTGTAATAATATTCTCAATATCGCGCGATGAAACCTCCGTGTTATTTTCGAAATGAGGTTTCACTCTAAGGCGATGTAGTAGCAACAGCACCTTCTTCGACTAACTGAAGTATCGCTCAATTATGTAGTGAGAAATTACCATATGGAATCCTCAGAAACTATTGCTGATTTTCCAGAGTGGTTCCATCAAAATTCAACATTGACAGATGCGCTCTTTCATAGTTTAGAATAGTTTAGAATAAAAGCGCTCATCTACTATGAAATAAAATATGTTGAAGTTGATTATCACACAGGTCAAATAGTACAGAGATTGGAGTTTTACATACCCTCCTCTCCTGCTACAGAGGTAGTCGATAAAGGAGCTTGGTTAAATTTTCACATCCAAGGACTAAAATCAAATATTGATAAATTTAACGAGCGCGATAGTGGTCTAATATTTGATGGTATAGAATCTACCAAGTTTGAAATCACTCTATTAGAAAATTACCGTGGGCGAGGCTCTTTCAATCTTCCAAAAACGTTAAGAGACAAGAATGCAGTCATTTCTGTAGATTCTGAATCACAGTGTTTTTTAAGTATGCGGTATTATCTATTCTCCACTATCATGATGTACAGAACAACCGTTTCCGTAAAATCAAATATCATTAAATGGGAGAATGAATTGAAGTTTGATGACTGCAATAGCGAAGACATGAAATTTAAAGAAATAGAGAAATTTGAAAAATTAAATGACATTAAAATAGTTGTTCACATCTGGCAAGAGGATCTTAAGGGTGTGCGTTACAACATTCGTTCATCAACTTATGATCAGGTAGTCAATCTCCTGCTAGTATATCAAAATAATAGTGAAAATAGGCGTTACTGCGGTATTCCTAAAGTGACTCGACTATATTCCCACTTAACATCTAGAAGAGGCGAGTATTTCATATGTGACCGTTGTAAGCGCCCTTTCTGGTCAAAAGATAAATTTCAAACACATCATGAATGGTGTAAGCGAGGTAAACTACAAATAGAACGCATGCCCAAAGATAAAGAGTTTTCATACCGAGAGAAAGGTGATGAAATGAGTCCTCTTCGTGTCATCTATGCTGACATCGAATGCTATATTGATAATGACACCCATGAAGCGGCAGCCATATCATGTTATGAGGTATGGCATGATTACTTCAAAAATAAAAATGATAAAATGCACTTCTGGCAAGGTGAGGATTGTATACATAAATTCTTGCAATTTCTCGAAAGCGCTGCCAAATTTCAGCAAAAATTTGATTCTGAACTCCAACGCAGATCATTGAATATGTCAGCAGATGATCAAGTAAAATTTTGAAGTTGTGACGCCTGTGCAAGATGTAATAAAACGTTTGATGAAGATAAAATCAAGAAAGTGCGCGACCATGATCACATCACTGGTAAATTTAGAAACACGCTATGTGCAAGATGTAATTTTTCATTGAGACTGAAACGGCGTACTCTACCCGTTATTTTTCATAACTTCAAAGGTTATGACAGTCATATGATAATAAAAGGGGATTAGGAAAAATGAACGAGTATGAAGTTAAGTGTGATAGCTCAAACGAGAGAAAAGTTCATGGCCATGACAGCAAAAGTAGCAGTTGACAAAATTAAAGAAAATAAATAAGACAATCTATTTTGATATAAAATTTTTAGATTCCTATCCATTCATGGCTTCATCACTAGCATCTATCGTTCAAAATGTTAAGTCTCTTCCACTAACTCAAAATTTGAAAAACAATATCCTAACTTGACAGATGAAGTCATCACACGTAAAGGAGTGTTTCCATATACATACTTTGATAACATTTCTAAACGTAGTGAGACTTCTCTTCCATCAATAGAACAATTTAAAAAGGATTTGACTGGTGTAGAATGCAAGGTAGAAGATTACAATCATACTCAAGTTGCATGGACAAAATTTGACTGTCAAACTTTTGGCAATTACATAATCGCCTATCTAAAATTAGATGTATTTTTGCTGGCTGATGTATTTCAGGAGTTTCGAAAAATGTCATTAGAAGAAGATAAATTAGATCCTGTCCACTTTGTCAATCTTCCAGCCATGTCATTCCAGTCTGCTTTTAAAATGACTGGAGAGACCATCCATCTTTTGCAAGATTCAGAGATTTATAATTTATTTGAACGAGGAATTCGCGGTGGTCTCACATTTGTAAATAGGCATCAAATAAAATCAAAAATAGTAGATGATGATCAGATTCATCTTAAGTACTATGACCAGAATAGTTTATATGGAAGTTCACTGTCCAAACTTCTACCTCACTCTGAGTTTCGCTGGTTGGATGATAGTGAAATTCAGCATTTCTCCAACCCTTCAAACATACTAGCTATTCCAGATGATGGTGATTGGGGATAGTATTTTGAGATGGATCTTATCTATCCAAATAGTATTAACCCTTGAACACCAATGAAAAATATTTACGTTGGCGTCCACATGGGTCGATTTGACCCAGGAATGAATAGCTTAATAAGATGCATTTAAAAGAGATAGTTATGAATACAAGCATTAGCTACATGTTCATCGTGATCTATATTTGACTGATTAGTTTACGTAACTCATATTTCAAGTTATTAAGCGAAGGCCACTACATTATTTGCATAGGCCTATTGTAGCTAGACTGGATATTATATTGTAAATGACTTGCATCTGGACATTATAATGCAGGCGAGCGACTAGTTCTACATTATTCAGCAGCTGTGATGATAATCGTGAATCGTGAATGGCTATTATTGATTTAAACGTCATCACGTGATCGCAAGTGAGTTAATGTAGCTGTTCGTTTTCTCGATCAGAAAAACAGTTTACGCATTCAGATAGTGTGTGATGGCGGCTGCACGTCGTTTTGCTGCAGAAGTAGCTTTGGCTCGTATTACGGAATTGTGTGAGGACAATGATAGTCTCGAATCCGAAAGTGACATCGACAATGATTATGAAGTAAATGTAGGAAGTGGCAATGAAGATGGTGACCAACAGCAATTTATATTTGAAGATCAACTGCCCAACACTTCAACATATTACAACGATGAAGATAGTGACAATCAAGATGAAATTCAACAAAGTCAACAGACCTCTCTTTCTGAAATGGAAACAGAGCAATTCCCATATCAAGGTAAGTGTGTAACATATACGAAACTTTTCATAATAAATTGTGCCTCAGCTCAGAGTTATCATATATATCAAATATTCTGCCAAATATATACTACTAGCCCAAATGTAATATAAAAGGCCGTATCCTATAAAAGACACTATTATACTATCAATTATTGATGAACGTTATTCTATTATCCTACATAGAAAGTTCTATTGTCGAATTACTAATACACATGTAATAAAGAATATGGATCACAGAAATAGTTTTAGACAGTATAGGCCTATATGAATCCGACTTAGATGTTTGAAGCAGCTTACACAGCCTCTTACAAGTTAGTATGATATAAAAAATGTGAATGTCTCTTGCAGACTGCAGACCTAAAGTGGAATTGCTTTCATCGCTGTACATTTCAGTAGGCCTAGGTACTGAATGTACATGTGTAATTTTCAGCATGATAAATTATTAAATGTATAGTGCATACATGTATTTCAATATGTATTGCACATTCTGTGCAATCAATGTGTGATGTACAAGTATTTCAATATTAAGTTTATTGTTCGATCCAGCTATGCCCTGCATTACTATTCTATGTTTGACAAGTTTCATGCAAATGTAAGAACTGCATGCTCATGTGGTGTAGGCTGCATGTAGGCCTTTATGGCCTACATGTACATGTACATACTGTATATTTCACTAGAATTTTTGTGCAATGTACATACAGTGTAGGCCTATACATTTACAGTCATAAGTTCAATATTTCAATAAACCTACATTTCAATGCATAGAATCTTGAATAGGCTATTTCAATTTTATGCTCTTACTGTACCGGTATATTTCAATAGAATTACTGCACATGTACATAATTATAGGCCTGTTTCATTGTAGCTATGACTCTTCTGTTGTAGAACGCGATGGAACACTATGAAGTAGAGAACCGCACATCGATGGCCGAAGACAAACACACAATGTGATGAGATCTGCAGGTGGATTGAGTGCGCATGCACAACAACAGTGTAAAACTGGAGTTGTTCTATCTATCTGGCAGATATTCTTTACTAAGGAAATGCTTCAATTCATTGTTGAATGCACAAATGACAAAGCAAAAGCTGAGAAAGTTTCTTCTGTTACCAACAAAGAAGAGATTTCAAAATACATCGGCATTACTATTCTATATATTCTATAAAGGTAGAGGAGAGCCTATTCGCGCACTAAGGTCGAAAGACGAAGGTCGTACTTGTGTAAACCAATTTATGTCGAGAAATCGGTACGAATTGATCGCGAAGTATTTGCGCTTCGATCTGGTATCGACACTGAGTACACGTCGTGAATCTTCTAAATTTGCTCCTATGGGCAATATTTTTGATATGTGGGAACAGCCTCTTTCATCACCGTTCATCCCTTTCGAATACGTTACAGTTGACGAAACCCTAGTTCCATTCCACGGACGATGCAGTTTTCGTCAATATATGACATCGAAGCCTTCTAGCAAATACAGGCTAAAATTATGGTCGCTTTGTGATGCTTCTACGGGATACTGCCTCCGGACGTGACCATACCTGGGAATAGTTCCTGTAACAAGTAGCACACGCGCAGTTGGTTCGGGAGAGAAAGTTGTTCTTGAGTTCACGAATAATCCGTTGTTACTGATAATTTTTTCTCATCTCCGTATCTATTGCAGAAACTCAAAGAAATGAATTTGGGATTTATAGGAACTATGCGGAAGAATCGTCGGGAGATGCCTCCTCAGTTTGTAGCCAAAAAAACAAAATGAATGTTCTTCATTATTTGGATTCAACAAAGACGCTACTCCAGTGTTATACACACCGAAGAAAAACAGACAGGTAGTTCTCATTTCTAGTGAGCATACACACCCAACAATAGAGGAACAGTCACAGAAGCCAGCAATTGTGTTGAGCTACAATAGTGGAAAAGGAGGTGTTGATCATTTGGACCAGATGTGTTCGGCATACACATCCATAAAGAGAACACTTCGTTGACCGAAATGCCTGTTTCAGCATATGGTCGACGTGAGTGCATTTAACTGCTTCGTTATATGGTCTCTCATGGATGGTAACCAAAGGCTCAAGAGAAGGCAATTCCTGAAAATGCTTGGTGCCGAAATTTGTGGAGGTCGAGTTGATGAACATGGAAACATCTGCCTGATTCAGAAAAGAGAAACAATACCCATTAGGCCAGGTTCGCGTTCACGCTATCAAACATGCAAAACGAACAAGACTGTGCAACGTTGTAAGACATGTGAGAAGGCTCTCTGCATCAACTGTGCATCATGCATGTGCCCTCAATGTTGAATTATGAAGCGTCAATTGGTTTTGTATACTACTGCCTATCCCAAGTAGGCCTACTATTATAGGCTATGCCTTTTTATTCAGTTTAATAAATATGTGGATGTATAATATTTTTTGCTTACACTAGTTGTATAAATGTATTTTTAGTGCTCAATAGATTGAAAATATCTGATATCGATAGATACATAAAATTGGGTCATTTCGACCCAAACGGGCGTAAACGTAAATAAAAATTTGAATTTCTCATACAACATGATTACATGCTTCAAGATAAAGTTCTGTTGTGATTTATATAACACCATCAAAAGTTAGGAAAATTCAAGAAGTTTCAGCGAATTTCGTGTAAAATTCAAGACACAGCTTTGCATGTAATTTAGCATTTCCCACGGGTCAAATCGACCCTAATTGGTGCTCAAGGGTTAAAATAAAACTGTGGATTTTCCACGTGCACCCGAATCAAGCGAAGTGACTGAAGATATGTTTTCGGACTTTATGAAACAATTTCATAAAGATTTAGATGGGAGCGGACAGCCCAAGTATAAGCCTTGCCGTAAACTTTTGCTTACTCAATTTGATAAAGACAATTATATAGTCCACTTCACCATCTGAAAATTTTATTTAGAAATGGGCGTGATTTTAAAAACAGTTCACCGCATTATCAAATTCAGACAGAAAGCCTTTCTGAAACCTTATATTGATAGTAGCAGCCAGAAACGTCCACCAGCCAAAAATAATTTTGAAAAGGATTTCTATGAATATAAGAATAATAGTCTTTTTGGTAAGACGATGGAGGACGTTAGAAAACGTATAAGCTATAAACTTGTGAATCATAATGATAAATTTCAAAAGTTAGCGGCATCACCTCTCTTTTTTCTTTTTTGATGCAGATATTATAGATGATGAGTTGGTTGGTGTTAAAATGATAAAATCAGAAGTAGAGTTGTGCACGCCCATCTACATTGGACAAGCTGTATTAGATTATTCCAAGCTTGAAATGCATCAACTCTTCTATAGAATATTAAAACCATGTCCTCTAATTAAAGACGTGCGTTTGCTGGGTGGTGATACAGACAGTTTCTTTTTAAGTATTGCTGCTCAGAAAGAGTTAAATTTCAATGAAATAGGAAAATCTTTAGAAAAATATTTTGATCCATCAAATTATCCTACAGATCAGCCACTATACTCTACTAAAAATAAAGCAAAATTAAGATGCTTTAAAGATAAAATGGCAGGAAAGGAAATTAAGAAAATGATTCTTCTTCGTCCAAAAATGTATTCTATGAAACCAAAAGACTCCAGTGACATTATTAAGCGCGCAAAAGGCATATCTAAATCAGGCAGTGTAAATGTATGTCAGAATGAGAGCGTATCTAGCTGTGATATAAACATTTAAATGTTTGTCCTGATGTACAGAACAACGGGCAAATGCAAATTGTAAATTAGACACAACGCAATCTTGTGTTTTGGAGAATATCGTCAATATCATCAATACGCTTGTCATGTATGCTAATCTGCAGTATTTCAAGATCTGTTTAAAGTTAGACGAAGAAGTTAGCAAATAGCTCCAAATAAGATTACTTGTAGCTATGAATGAATCAAGGAAACTTTATAAAGAATAAAAGTGAGAAGATCATCGAACAGACTTTAAAATCAAGTGCATCAAAGAGCCATCATCAAGGTTGATTGATGAAACCAAAAATTGATGATTCCTTGACGACTAGGTTTGCTCAGTTCCGTTGGTGATTCTCATGGCACGTCAGCAACATGCTGCGCCAATTGCTAGGTTACAATCGTTTACTTGTAAATCGCATTTAAAGATGTTTTTAAATGGTTTCACTGCGTTAAATATTCTCGGTGTAATATTCGATCATACTCGTGGATGTCTAAACGGTTCCTGTACTGGACATGTTTTGGGCAAGAGACGCAGATAATCAATCAAATAAGCGATCATTTTTCCGGGAATAATAGAACCGGTATCACATCGCAATCTCAATGCAAATTGTAACATAATAACAGAAAAAGTGATCTTCTTTTCTACTCTTTTGATTTTTGGGTAAGGAAACAGACTAGTCGTAGTCAATATACACTTATATTGCGCTAGCGCTTGCGACCAGACAGGCCACCATTACTTTGAGATCTTACGTCAATGCGAGACTATCAACTCCGAAAGATACGTGCAATTCCTAAGAAATCTGGAAAATCATCTGAAGACATTGCCTCAGCCCATATTGTTTCAAAACGTTCGACTGATTCAAGACAACGCACGACCACACGTATCTTTAATCACCACAAATTTCCTGATTGAAAAGAATGTACGGTTATTAAAGCAACCACTCTACAGTCCTGACTGTAATTTATGCGATTGCTACGCTTTCCCAAGACTGGAATCCGTAAGAAAAAGTGATTTCGTTGTTGTGCATGAAATCCATGAATTTTTGAATGAAGAACTTCTAAAATTTACAGCACTTCGAATGGAAAAGGCATTGGAAGAACTGGAAGAGCACTTGGAAAGAGTTATTGCAGCCAGAGGTGACTATGTTTAAGGAATTCCTGAATTTTGAAGTGACTTTGTAATTGATAATAAAGATTTAAGGAAAAAACGCGGTTTTTTACGACTCAGCCTATGCATGATAAAATACGTAAAGTTTAAAAGATAATTCTACTTTTGTTGCAAAATGGGATATTTACTACATGTTGCTGTCTATAGCAAATTTGGATGCAATGAAGCCATCATTAACTTTATTGCCTTCTGTCAAGCAGACGCCAAAGCGTGGTTTCAAATCGAGGAATTCCAACTGACTGGATAGAGGTAACTAGTGGTGTGCCGCAAGGATCAGCTCTTGGGCACTCTTGGTTACAAAATAGTGTGGCATGTGATAATGCAGTGCATGATGATGTTAGTCACATTTTCTTATCATTTCCGACTTCGCAACATGCTTCCAGGATTCGTTCTTGCAAGTGGCTAGACACAGACAGTATTAAAACACGTTCACTGATTTGTTCGACACGTCCTGCACGATTTTACCAGACATTACGGCTGCGACGCGAAACGTCTGTCTCCTTATATACTTTTAGTATTAAACGTTTACGGATAAATCAGAGGGAGCGCATTTTATATTTTATTTCTTTCAACCTATGATGAGCCACCTCCCGTCAAAAACCGTCAACTACTCGTACATACCTGGTTACCTGTTACCTGAGGTAGGTTGGGACTCCTTGCCGCCCATTCATCTGTTCCTCTGCAACCAATCCAGCTATCAAATGTTACGTGAGTCAATTTCTATCCCTGATGGCGATGTAATAGTGGGACGCAGCTCCATCTTGTTGAAATCAGTAAGTTTACATCCAATTTCATCAACTTCAGGCAATAGCTGCTTTTACGACATTTTCATGTGTCACCGTTTGCAGTCTCAAGAATGGAGAATGGCCCAAGAAAAACGGGATCCCCACAAACCACGTCGCAATGTCACCTGTAGGGAATCTTGAACGTTGACAACATGTGAGAATTGACTTGGCTCCAAAATCGAATATTTTGCTTGCTTACCTCACTTGACATATGAAAACTTCACCAAAGTGAAGAGCGACAATCGAGCGCTGTTGCTATCATATGTGACTTTAACAAATCAATAACTTAAGGACTGAACGTAAAAGACATTGCACTTTAACGCGATCTCGTGTTACAGTGTTGACAACAGTGATTTCAAATGTCACAATGTTCATGGTGAATATCTGCAAAGTTCAAGAAATTGGAAAGATGACTTTTACTAATTTATTGTCAAGAATGCATTTCTTGGTTACATAATAGTGCGGCATGTGATAATGCAGTGCATGATGATGTTAGTCACATTTTCTTATCATTTCCGATGGTTCCAGACTTTATGGACATCCGGTATGATCAGTTTTATTTTCTTGGCCTTGTTGGGTAACCGTGCCTGTCAGATTATTGGACGACATTCCCATGAAAAGCGCTGTTGATGTGAAAATTCTAGGATATCAATTTTCATGCGATCTAAAATGGAATAAACACATCAACTATATAGTTAGCGGAGCTTCGAAACGAATTTTCTTATTATGAACCTGAAACGGTTTGGATGCAACGGAGACATCATCTACAAAGCTTATTGCGCCTACATAAGATCTGTTCTCCTTTACGCTTACCCGGTATTTTGTAATATTTCTGACTATCTGTGCAACCAGCTTCTTCGAGAGAAGAGTCTTTAAAATTATTGGTGACTCGGTCTTTGGCCTCAAGTGTCCGTCTTTATTAGAAGTTGGCGACAAGCAGTGTGCTAATTCGTTCAAAGGAGTGTTGAACTTTGAGGACCATCCGTTGAGAATTTTCTTTGATGAGCAAACTGCAGTGTTGTGTAGAAATCAATGTGAAGTAAAACGACCTAAGGCCATGACTAAGCGTTTTTAAAATTCTTTTATTAAATATTGAAAATGACTGGTCTGTGCACTCTCTCTTTACACTTCGATTAATATTTTACAATTATATCATGTGAATTTGCATAGAATTTGTCAATGCGTTCACCGCCTCTGTGAATACAAAATACAGAATGTATACAGAACTTCACGAGCTTCATTTTTTGCCATGTGAGGATGAACCGACGTTCAATACATAACTTGAGGCAAAATTCCAAATTTTGCTTCAAAATATAAGAATGTAGATGAGCCTATCTGTCAAAGTTTTCGACCAACTTTCATCCAAGTTGTAGACCGCTAGATGCTAGCAAGAAGTAGTGAGAAAGCTCCATCGGCAGTGGATTATGGTTGCAATTGCCATCAAAACAGGATTAGTGTGCAATGGCGGTGCGTAGGCCGAATACAATTATAAATAGCTGTGATATGTTTTGAATATCACAATGAACACGGTCATAATTGTAAAACTTCACATCAAGCATCTGCGCAAATAATATTAGGGTATTGGTCTGATAGTTCATATCGGAATTCAAATCAATTCTATTCTTCTATTTAGAAAACATGTTCAGGGGTCAATTGACCCATTCCGTAGTTTTAGGGTTAAAGCATTATTTTTAGCGCACTGACAAATCCATGATGCATGTAGTAGATTATGCAAAATATAAATGATACTTATGATTAATCATTTGTTTCTTATCTATTTCCATTTTTTTATTATTCGCGATTGTGGATACAGCACAGCTCAAATACTCCGCCATGACATTGCAAACAGAGCTAGTGGCCTTGTGGTAGAGTGTTCGCTCTGCGTTTGGGAGATCTAGGGTCAAATCTAAGTCAAGTCAACCCTAAATACACAGTGGGCGCACTCTGCATTCGTACTGAACACTCAGCACGAATGACGGAGTGGAGGAGTGGGTCACTCGGACACATGGAAGAGCGGCGCATCACCGAAAGTGTTTCCGAGTATCTTTTTAAGTACAGCTCATTTCTATATAATGAGAGATACAATAAGAAGAAATATTCCACACATTTCTTCATTTCAGGTGAGTGAACATTCATTTCATGACGATTACACCTCTGAACATGTGACATCTTGATATCATCTGTTAATTCAAATTTTAGAAACCTACTTACATTTGCACTTCTCTAAACTAATCATCAATTCAGCGAAAAGTTGCTAAGATGGTAGCAGAAATTATTAATGAGTGAACGGTTAAAAGGGGAGAGAGAGAGCGAGATGGAGGAGATGTTACTAATGTGGCGAGAGATGTTTCTATGAAATATCCTATCACTGATGGATTTCAATGGCAATATTATTAATCTGAAAAGAATATTGAATTTCTAAATTTCTGCTATTGCTGTAATAATAATAATAACTGCTTTATTTCCAAAATGACATACGCACATTGGTTTAAATCTAACAAGTTAAGTACGATGATAAGAAATTGGTATAAGGCGAAAACAGTATTCAATGGATGTTGAAGTCAAGCATTTGAACTACAGTTTATGCAAACATCGCATGAAAAGGTTCTAATGTTATTTGTACAAGATTTAATGTGGTAATTGTGATGGTGCTGCCGAAGATTATGTCCACTTTCTTTAAAGTCCGGGAGGATTTTGTGAAGAACATGGTTCATGTCTTTCATGATCTTCTTAAATATGCTATCATCCTGTTTCTCAATCGTTTTCAAAATATCTGCATCAGGTTTATAGAAACCAAGTCGAATGCTGCACTTTACAGATTTCGCGATACGGGTCTTTCCAGCTTCTGAGGTGAATCCCCACCAGCTCTGAACCGTATAGAAGTGCATTTACTTATAATAAAGGCGTCATAGACTTGGCATACATCTTTTTTGCTGGCACCTCGACTTCGTATGATTTTCATATTATAAAGACTACTATTACAATTGTTTATCGTTTTTTGGACATGCGTATTTGTACTCGGTGTATCTGTCAAAGTGACTCCAAGAATCTTAATTTCATTAGTACGATTTATATAATGGCGGGCCTAGTTTGCAAATCGTATGTATCTGATAACTGACGGCATTTCTGATTTTTTAGTTAAACCTTGATCAGTCATTTTGAGAATCCTATCATTTCTTATAGCATTAAACACAGCACTATACATTTTTGGAAAATTCTATCGGATCTTAAGCAGTTTTCCAAGACTTGAATAATTGCGCATTGGCCGGCTACTTATGAAATGCGTTTATCTTACTACTTACAAAATCAATACTAGTTGCGAAATGTCTTCAAAAGGTATTAGATGAACTGGTCTATAGTATTTGTTTAAGCGAAGTAAAACAAACATGCTTCCATAGAAAATAATGCTTTTAATAAGCTTCTCTATGCATGGATCAGTCGACTCATTCAGTAATTCCAGTTATGACATGCTGTGAAGCCGAAACCATTGGTCAGGAAACAATCGCTGCATGAAGTTTAGAGAAAATGACAAAATAATCAAAGTCAATAAAGACGATTGATAAAACGCCTCAATAAACGTCGCCATCTCAGATATAGAATTAGAGAAAAGACAACGTACTTCTAGGGTTAAACTACTTGTCAAAAGATTTCATTCCTTTTGATTTCTTATAAGCTTTATACTACTTATAAGGCATCAAATCGCTAGTACGTACACACAGGAATAGTTTGCAAAATTGAAACTCTTTCTGGTTATTGCAAAGAGTGTTTGATCTTGGGAACGCAATCAGTGGAAAAAAGTGAATATTTTGTTATAGAAAGTTCCCTGCATGCTGGCTGACATTTTGCTATATACCTTCCCTATGGCCCGCAGAAATAATCAAAACTAAAAGAGAAAATGTCTTATGCCATGAATTAATTCTTTTCATGCAACTTAACAATCAATCATACAACCAAATAAAAAGTAAATGAAAAATGAAGGTACAACAGAAGTCCTTTTTCAGTTAGCTTCTTTACTCTGTCATTGTCCCGAAAAATGAGACATCACTATCTCTACGAAATTGACGGAACTGTATACAAAGTGTACCAAGGGCACAAGAAGCAATGAAAATGGGTATAGTCAATAAAAACTGCACACACAGCACAAGTAAAAGAAAATCAGATTTGATTGGCGGACTATTGACCTCTAAGAAGAATTGAAATTCGGCCATTCCACCTTCGCCTTCTGCCCGACATATCCAAACCCCCCGGTCTTCTAAAGTTGAGTTCAAAATTACTAAGTGGAAAGTGAAATTTCTGCCAGTGAGACCGTAAATCATGAAATGGTACGTTTCATTCGTTATTACGCTGTTGTTTCGCACCCACGTTGCAGTTACTGTTGTTTCAGATGTTATGGAGCAATTTAATGTCACATTTTCCCCACTCTGAATAGACACCCGTGATTTGATATTTGTAATTATTGGTTTGGATGCTGCAGGCACTGAACTAGACTTAGTGGTTCTCATTGATGTTGTCGTTGGCTCCGTCGTTGACTTCATAGTTGGCATTGATGTTGTCGTCGGCACCGTCGTTGACTTCGTACTTGGCATTGATGTTGTCGTCGGCACCGTCGTTGACTTCGTACTTGGCATTGATGTTGTTGTTGGCACCGTCGTAGACTTCGTAGTTGGCATTGATGTTGTCGTCGGCACCGTCTTCGACCTCGTACTTGGCATTGATGTTGTCGTCGGCACAGTCGTTGACTTCGTAGTTGGCTTTGATGTTGTCGTCGGCACAGTCGTTGACTTCGTACTTGGCATTGATGTTGTTGTTGGCACAGTCGTTGACTTCATAGTTGGCACTGATGTTGTCGTCGGCACAGTCGTTGACTTCGTACTTGGCATTGATGTTGTCGTCGGCACAGTCGTTGACTTCGTACTTGGCATTGATGTTGTCGTCGGCACCGTCTTCGACCTCGTAGTTGTCGTTGATGTTGTCGTCGGCACCGTCTTCGACCTCGTAGTTGTCGTTGATGTTGTTGTTGGCACCGTCTTCGACCTCGTAGTTGTCGTTGATGTTGTCGTCGGCACCGTCGTTGACTTGACAGTGGTCACTGATCTTGTTTTTGATTTAGTTATTGACTTCATCGTCGGCGAATGTGTCGTCAGGCACATTTGTGTTACGTTAATTCTGTCAATGAAATTCTCACCGTTCTTGCAAAGGACGGTAGCGAAGCAATCACCTTTATCTTCTTTACACCTACTCTTTATCCATTTGAACATCCATAGAACATTGCAATCGCAACGCAACTTAGATATTTTCAATTCACTTTTATCAGGAAAGTTATCTCTCATGCTTTCAGGCAAATTTATCACGCTGTTATTCTTTAAATACAATTTTTGAAAGCTATTTGGTAAACTTATAAAACTGCCAACTTCAAACCTTACAATTGTGTGAGAAATGCTTATGTATTCCAGGTTTGACATTTTGGAAAAGAAGTTCTTCGGAACTATCATTGAAGAACATTTTATTATTTCGAGCTGAGTCAAAGAGTGCAATGACTGAATTGCTGTCACGGATTTTCCTTCACTTATAACCAATGGAATATTGGCCAATGTTAGAGTCTTAAGTGCTTTCAATGGAAGAAATGCATTTTTCTCAATCGTGTGAGTGCTCGTGTTCACCAATTTCAACATCTGTAAGTGTCCCCAACTCGTTAATGCGTTGTCATGTATGATTGGGATGCTGCTATCAAAAATCAGCAATATTTTTAGTTTCGAATAAGAAGACTTATAATGCGGAATGGTTGTTCTGTTCTTGCAGTTTAACACCACTTTCCATTGAATGCCGCAAGAAGGCTTTGCTGCATCATGTACTCTAATGAGAATGTGCCACGCAATTATACAGCATATCCATATCTTTGAGCTCATTCTGTGCCTTGTTGAGTAAAAGTTCATCCTGCAAGGAAAGAATTCACACGTAAACGTTATGGGAGTGGCTTTATAATGGGAAAGAATGGAAAATTGTCTGAGAAAATCATCTTTTGCATATCAGTAGGATAATGATGTGTTTTTCGGTACCAACGTCTCCCACGCTTCGAACTCACAACACACTTTCAAAACTCAGCCGACCATAGTATCCCCTTTGAGTTTTCC
The DNA here is from genome assembly GCA_907163375.1 of Prostheceraeus crozeri. NCBI lineage: Eukaryota > Metazoa > Platyhelminthes > Polycladida > Euryleptidae > Prostheceraeus > Prostheceraeus crozeri. The sequence goes on along the minus strand of CAJQUW010011382.1, from coordinate 215,646 downwards.
ATTCCCGAGTAAAATGCAACTTGTCTGAGATCCTAGGCTCTCAACAATGGTCAGACAATTTGCGTGCCTCTCCTATCATGAGGACGAATTGCTGTGTCGGTTACATGGAAGACAATATTCCGACCTGAGGAAACCGATAGGATGGCTTGCGGCTGAATAATACCTCATGAATGTATCTCCATGCACAAACAGCAACTCTTGAACAAATGTACTTGTAAAAGATGTGTCAAATTGGACTTTCAATTCAAACAAACGGCCAGGCATCATCTTGTGCTTGAGATGCAGCCAAGAATTAAAGATTAGCGAACCAGTGATCCTGCCCGAGACCCGAAACCAAAGTGCATTTGTTCTCAGGAGAGCAGTTTTGAAGTCGGGTTATCAAAAGGTCGATTAAACTGAGAGGAAGGAACTCGGACATTTTGAGGTTTGAGCAGAGATATTTTATAATGAGTTTACTACTGTACTAGTTCGAAATTTTCGCAAATTTATATACTACTGACTTCATATATAGCCACTTCATAAGTAGCATGAAATAAGTTGGATATCAAAAGGAATGAATATTTGCTAACAAGCATCTTAATTATGCAGAAATTAAGCTGATGATCAAGGAATTTTCTTGAACCGCATTATAATGAAAGTCCCTCCAATTCTTCAAGGAAAAGTTGACATCTTATTGAGAGATTCTTGGCTGAGTATGCCATGTTTTTAATTCAATTACCAGCGGCATGATTTTGTGATTCACAAGGCGTCATTTCTTGAATCTGAATAGTGATGCGGACCGATTTACATCTTTTGAAGTCCATTGTGATCAGTTTCTTTGATTATGATGTTTTCCTCTTTACAAGTAGCAACGACGACAGACTCGTGGAGCACAAAATTCACAATAAATATATTCTATTTAAATATCACTCTATCAAACAAAAAATATTCACGACTGGTATTACTGAAAAAGTTATTTGACAGTAGCATGTACATGCAATTAATATATACATTTTTTTCTATGTGAGTTAAACCTCTTCATACGAAACACATACGAATGAGGACCAATTTGCATCGGGTCTCGTATATAAAACATACCAACAACTCGCATTTTATTGTCAAACACTCAATCACAGATAGAATAATTCGCATCGCTACATACCAATCACATACGAAAGTAAGTGAGATGTGGTATGAAAAACATACCAGATCTCTGTAAGCATGCGAGAATCTCGTATCAGATGTTAGTTTCAAATTGTATGTGATTTTGGCATATGTTTCTATGCAATTTTTGTATCCATCGATTTACAGTGTGAATGTATATTAGAAAATCTTTGATAAAAATAAGAAAGTAGCAATCCCCTGACAAAAGGAAGCACAAAATGTGCAACGATGAGTCATCATGCTGACTCAGCCCCCCTGGAAGGCAGAAAGGAGTTTGCCAAGGATGTGCTGGGAGGAACGGGTCGGAGAGGAAGAAACTGTTCCCTACCCCCCCCCCCCCCAGACGACGACTCAACCGACCAAGTTGGTCATCCCATCGTGTTCCTCATCGAAAATGGAGTGTTTGACATTTTCATGAAAATCGCCCCCCCCCCGACGACGACTCAACCGACCAAGTTGGTCATCCCATCGTTTTCCTCATCGAAAATGGAGTGTTTGACATTTTCATGAAAATCGCCCCCCCCCCACGACGATTAAACCGACCAAGTTGGTCATCCCATCGTGTTCCTCATCGAAAATGGAGTGTTTGACATTTTCATGAAAATCGCCCCCCCCCCCCCCGACGACGATTCAACCGACCAAGTTGGTCATCCCATCGTGTTCCTCATCGAAAATGGAGTGTTTGACATTTTCATGAAAAATCGTCCCCCCCCCAACGACTCAACCGACCAAGTTAGTTGAAAAGACCAAGGTTGTTCAGAATCATGTGAAACAAACTTCTATCAAGGATTCAGGTTGAAATTCGCACAAAAATTTTTTTCGAAAATTTTCGTCACCTTGGGCCCGACACTTACGATTTTTTCGTGAAGAAAAAGTTTTCAAAATGTTAAAATTGAGCTCCGTGACCCATCCCATCGTGTTTGTCGTTAAAAGTTGCGTCGGTGAAGTTTTGGTGAAAAATTGCCCCCCCCTCTGGACGGGTCTTCCAACTTTGGTTCTAGAGATCGTAGAAAGTCGTGCAATAGCTCGTTTGAAAGCTAAGAGTAAGACAAATTCAGTGAAAGAATCGGCTTGTTCATATCTGCCTTGGTTTAGATGTGAGACGCCATTGAAAATTTGGGACATTCGCGAAAAAACGACACAGTTAGAATTTTTACGAAAACGGCTCTAGCGGGTGAACGAAGCCTTGGAGGGGAAAACAGAGACCAGATTTGGAATCAGCGTGCCATTCTGCATCTAGAGGGTGAGTTTCAAGTGAATCGGAGAGAAAAAGTTGAAAATTTTCTTCACACTGGGTCTCCACACGGGATTTTTTCGTGAAAATGTTAAATTGTGGCCACCTTTTGTAGATGAATAGCGGAGGATTGGAAGTGAATGAAGAGCTCGATTTTCTTTTAGGGGCAAGACGGCACTTTGTTCTCTAGGATTCTATCTTTTCAGATGCGTGGAAGGTTTCGTTTCCAAATGAAAGCATGTTGAAAATCGAATTTTTTCACATTTTCCAAGATTTTGTTTTTTCAACTCAGCTTCTGGTCATCAGCTGATCGCCACAAACTACATAAGTGGAAACTCTACTTGTGGAAATCAGTTCTCCTCTCGACTGGTTTGGGGTAGGTGAACTCCGGACCTCCGATGATAGCATCGGACATTCCAAATTTCGGGTTTCCGTAGGAAACCGACTTAGAAAATTTCATGGCTGATATCAGCTAAGGCGTCAGACTTAGAGGTTCGCCAGGATATGGGTTTCGTCTCCAGGCCATAAGAGACTCCAAAACTTTAAAGGCTTGTAACTTCGCTTCTACAATTCCGTTTGACTTGATTCAAAAAAGGTTCGATCGCTATTGATCAGACCTATATTGACAGACTACGTATAAAATTTCATAAGTAGTACTAAATGCTGAAAAATTTAAATTCATTATTTTTGGAGGTTTTCTGGGGTTTTCGACCCTGCTGAAGTCAACTAAAGGATTTGTAATGATGTCTGAGCCACATGAACCAAGCGGCTTTTCACTGAAAGCGAGCATGACACGGAGAGTTTTGCTGTAATATTCCACTGACAGGGTGTTCCTTCGGGACGGCGGATGATGCCGTATTGATAAGTCTGGCAAGGGAGTGTGTCATATTTTAGACCGAAACCGCTGGGGCAACTCATGTTGGGCATTTGACACAGTTCTCAACGTAGCACTTTGAACGCCAATCGGTTGAGTCTTAGCTATCTTGTCATGGGTGGTATCTAAACATCTCCATTGCAAAACGCATGTGAATCAAGGCTTGCTATCAGGCTGATCAAAGTCTGCCAACCTCTTGTAAATAACTCCATCGATTTTCATGTCTGGCTATCAAGTCATTGACGGTGCAAGTCACGGAGATTTTCGGTGTGATACTTCCTGTTGGTGGGCGTTCTTTCGAGACAGCGGTGAAGTCCGTAGCGATGAGTACTGCACGGGACGTTGGCAATGGTAATCCTCTGCCAAAACCTTGTGAAACCTCTCTGCGTCATGTTTCCAAGTGGTTGCCTTTCGCCTCAACGTTGTATTCTGACCGCCAGGGCAACATTTAGCTATCTGCCACAGATTACCTGATAAAATCTCCATTGCACCTGTCTCCCGATAGTTGGCCACACATGCGTGAATGAGCCATGAGTTCTGCTTGTCTGTATCACGGAGACGAAATGATGAATGGAATGAAAGGGACATTCATGCGCCACACGCAACCACAAGCTCATTTCTCTCTTCGCTAGTGAACAAGCTCTTGTTAGTGACATAGGGCTGGCAACGTCTATCGTTTGTCATTGTAACTTGGTAAAAATGAGAGGGTTACTGCAGGCATTGACATCAATCCTTTTCGCGTCATAGGGTAACCCGTCTTTGTGTTGGGAGTTGGTAACTGAAAGCACGGTAACTGCCGATGTCCATAGTTGGTAAAACCGCTGTTGTCATGTCAAACGCATGGCCAAATAAGGAAGGTCTGAATCATGGCTTTGTACTCACTGGGTATATAAACCGCCTCTTCTTTCACAACTTCATTTTATGTTCCATCATGCAGACACCAAACACGATAGTCAGCTCTCCTGACAAGCCTCGGTTAAAGACGAGAAATTTATTTAAAGATCTTTCGCTGATGGAAGAGCGAGAGAGATTGTGGAACAATCTTGCTCGAATTGGTTCATCGGCTGTTGATGATGATACCGATTCAACAGAGTGGGACTACATACCGCCCTCTGACAGTCGGGTGGTAGTAGAGGAGGTCGATGACGCTGACATAGAGATCAACTATGACATATTATTAGACGACTTTTTTTTAAAACATAAGATCAACTTTCATACATGCAACACATTCTTTCATCACCCTTCGTCGGGAACGTCCCATGAGCCCTCTTAAGGGCTACCTTCTAATGCAGCTAAAGCGGTCCCAAGCCCGCCACATATCTTCGGATATGGAATGCAGAGGGAAGAATAAATGATGAATGGAATGAAAGGGGAGGCCACCCTTGCACCACATGCAACACACCAGACTTCTCTCTTTAGTAGTGAATAAGCTCTTGTTAGTGTAGTCAGAAACTTTATCATGTTGTACAAAAGTTTTACTGCAACACAGGTTGATAAAGTGAGAATGTAGTCTTCATCTAAATTAGAATCATTCTGATTGGCTGTTGAGGGACTCATTGTTAAATAACTATATAAGTGAAACGATTGCAGCACTTCTCATTCACGTTATACGAAGTAGCAGACTAACATGTCCAACTCTCAAGCATTGCAAATATTCAACCAAATATTTGAAGTTATTGACGAGTGGGATCAAGAAAAGTCTGAACAGGAGGAAAAGGAGTCCCGCAAGAAAGTCGTCGTCATTGAAAAAATTGTGTGAACTGATGGTGAATTCACACCAAAAACGACGCGCGTGAGAAAAGTGCCAGGTGCTCCCAAGCACCCAAAACATTTTACAATCTATCCAAATTTAAAAGTGATCCCTCTTAGCTTTGAGTGAAAAATAAACCTACATACTGCATGTCTTTGTTTTGAAATGTATTTATCTAGAAATGGAAATAAATGGAGGAATTTAGATATGGGGTTAGGCTGATAACGTTGCTTCAATTGATTCACCTAAAATCATGTTTCATATGTTGAATGATTTCTAGTAACTATGTTAAGTGTCTAGATGATAGGATATCTTATTCTAACAATAGCTCCCAATCGACACTATACTTATTCGATGATCATTTCGAACCCATGTAGTTTATATGAAGGAAAAACAACACTGTCATGATACACATTTATTAAAAAGAAATAAAGGCATTACGCTTTCTAATAAGACGTTACATTGCGTCTACCAAGTCAAACTCTTCTTGATTGCGGGGCTGACTAGGAGGAGAGAAGAGGTCTAGCCAGCTCCGGAGAGTCTCAACACATCGCTCCATCATAACGCTTTTGGAGATACACTCAGGAAGGCAGCCCTGATTGTATCAGTACTATACTTTTCATCGTCGGAAATGATCATGATTTCTTCATCCAACTGTAGCGGCTCGATCTCACCTTCGTAAATAGTTTTTCTTGCCTCTTGCGTGGGGCATTGGGTATGAGTCGGGCATAGGTGTTCGGTGGTATATCTATTTTAATGATATTATGAGGAAATGGTCATTGCATCGCACTTATATAGATTCTCTCTCCCTGCTTCGCGCTCTCTCATTAGACGAAAGCCATTTATCAATCACAATGCATCATTCTCATATATAAAGAAGAGTGTCTTGCATTTCACTATCATACCCATGTCCGACACAGAGGAAACATTCACACCTCTTGCTAGCTCAACTCCTGCGAAGAAGGAAGTTGAAAGAAAGTTTCAACAAAAAGAGGAAGAGGAAGAGAGACAAATGATTGAAGGCTGCAAGCACCTCACTCTACAAACGGTTGAGAGTGAGCCTTTCTTAAACGAGGCTGACTTTCAGGAGTGAAATACCTTGACAAACGGTCTTTATGAGACCACGGCCTTAGCAGTCACCTAATCAAGAAAGAAAAGACATTGACTGCGCCACACGCAACATTAGTGATTTGATGTTATCTGACAAAAATGAAGTGTTAAGTTAGTACGACCACCAATGAATTGAATAGGATTACCACTATCATCATAGATACCAAATTTGCAATGGGATAGTCGTGATACATTGACTGGAATGTATACCTTGTTTAGGAACTCCCTGTGCGTGGTCACACCAAAGTCGCCACTATCAATAGGAATATATCTTAAAAGGGGAACCATTTGACCACCAACTTGTGTTGAATGGATAAAGTTAGTGTACATGTAAAAGTGATTGATATTCATATCGAGCAAGGATGTTGAGCCACAGTACTTCTTGTCGTAGAATATGTCACGTTTGAACCCTAAAATCTTTGTCAACTCTTTTGAAATGTGAATGACCGTCTTACCATGTACACTGATACAGAATGTATTTGCTTTAGGATCATAGTCAAAATGATATGAGTGTAGATTTGATACACCCTTGTTCAAGTATGTACAAACATCATAACCATTGCTATAATGCTTTGGAGGTATCGGTAACTTTTCATTTGGCTTCCATGTAAGACTGGGACGTAAAACAGGGTCTGTACGTTTGAAATAATGGACCATTCGACAATCGGATTGCTGTTCAGATGTTATTTTCACATTCCCCCATTCATGGTATGACCATAAGACGTCTGTTTTTAAAGAGAGCAAATCGCGAAATTTAGAATTGATGTGAACAAATCCAATGTGTGAATGCTCATAATCATTTCGGAAATCAATCCTTGCTTTATTGTGTGCTCGAGTGATGGACATAGATAATCCATATATTTCATTTACCTGTTTGATCAAGTCATCAACAGTACCAGATTTAAAAAGCACAAACCGTTCATGCATGCGATCAAGGGGGAGTAGGGTAATATTAATTTTTTTCCTGTGCCAATGTGGATATTTCTTAATCTGCTTTGACACTTTCATTGACACTTGAGCTCTCAAAGGGAAGGCATCGCCTCCTTTTACTTCTGAAAATTTTGCGATAGGTAGAAAGAAACGGGATTTAAGATTCAATATCTTTTGCAGAGGTCCACTCACATAAAACCCATGGGAAATAGTAGTCGGTTTCATGTAGAGTGGATCTAGATTTGGATCCATTTGCCAGAACCATAGATCCTTTGCCAAATCATTCATAACATTCAATAGGCAATGAATTTTCATATAATAGTATGATTGCTCTAAACGATGACGGAATGATGGGTTTGTAGGTGTTTCCATTTCAGGGGTGAAGCATTTTTAGCAATGGGTATGTCTGTATCTGCAGTGATAATTAAAGTAGGGCCATTTACAATCTCATCAACAGCTCGCTTTCCCCGACAGATACTTACTGTAGGAATAGAATTCCACTCTGCTGCATGTTCATTCAAGTTGTAGGTATGTACTTTATCATTTCGCTCTAGTTTTGGAAAGTACAAGTCTTGATTCCTTGCAGTGCCTAATGTAATCTCTTCATTTGCGATGGTTCTTATATTATTCACATAACTCAAATCTTGCAGGGCCACTTCCCAATCACCATTTAAGTCAATCGGCTGTGTTAAATCAGTCTCAAACTCAGCAGCTGTATTTTCATATCGCTCAGGTTGAGCATTACTGGGAAACACTGCTGTAAACTCCATGTTAAAGTATCAACATAAAGCGACGTTTGCTTAGGCGTTATGCCGCATGACATAACGAACTGCTGCTTTCAATCTATTCACAGTAGGTACTTTCTGTCGTCCTAGGAATTTGGATAAGAGTGATTGCCCTTTCACATAATGCACTCCCCTAAGTATGCTTGTACCGCCTTCTTTCATATTGCGATAGTTGATACAACCAAATATGACTTGATATCTTGGTCTTCTACGTTTAAAATCTGTAAGGGTATGAAATATTTCACGTTTTATTGATGAGCTCACACGACAGCTATTTTTTAATTCCATTGCAATGCGACGTACAGGATTGATCAAATCGATGCCGCCTACAGGTGATCGCCTAAAGCCATAATCTGTTAACGCCATTTCCCACGCATGACCCATTCGCTGACGTAAAATCTGAAGTTTGTAAGCATGATTTTGCCAAGGATCGGCTATGCCGGAAAGAATTACATCTTCAATAGGTCTTGTTGCATGAATAGGTGATTTGATGACACGAACTGCATCATCTAATCCTCGTCCCGCTAATGTCACTATTGCAAATGATAATATGATGATGAATCTTAACATGACTTCGTCCATTTCTTATTAATGCTTTGCTTAAACGAGAAGACTAAGCAAAAGTTTTGTTATGTCTAAAACTAACCATGATTGCCAAGCTCTCTTCTCAGTGTCACGTTACATTGAAGGCTCGACGCATTACCTTTTACGATACTCATCGACAAGTTAAAATAAGTTTATCCCTTTTTCAAATGGATAACCTCCACGATGCTTTACATATCATGCATCATCCAATGTACTATATCCCTCTTTGTGGACGTCTATTCATTATTCGACGAGATTTCATTGCTCTTCATGATCAATATGGTGTTATACATTTTACATCCTCAAGTTGGAACAAGTACAGAAAACGTATACATCCTCGCATAATGACTTACCTTCAACAAACCAACACTCATAAGCATGAATGTGACAAGTGAACAATGTCTTCTTATCTCTACCTATTCATGTTTGATGACTAAATACAACATATTCAATCACATCATCTACTTTTCCATTGAAGTATAAGAAAGAAAACAAATTTTAATCGTACATATTTACTGAAGGTTTTCATAAAAGTTACGAATATGCTTTTCATTGACAAGGGTATCATGTGAAAAATGTTTACAAATGTCATGTAAAGAGTCATAATGTAGTCGTTGCATTACAAAGTAGAGGGCATAGGCTGCACATGTTGAAGATAAGGGATGTTGATAGGCCAAAGGATTGCGAATCCATTTTCGTGAATGACGGTTCATGAAACGTGTGACATAATCACAGTTTGGTAAGGCCAATGAATCAAAGATTTCACCGCAATAGTTTTTATCAATAAATAAAACTTTTCAGTGTTTACCGGGTAAGTGTGCTGTATCAGTATTCATGATAATGAATGAGGATGGTTTTGGTAAAACTGTGGGCATATTATTAATGGAAAACACACCTCAAAATGCTGCAGAAGTACGTTCATCACCATGTTCTTGAACGACTCTCTCTAGCTCTGCATCAGATAACCAACTCATTAACTTGTATAAGAAGCGGAAACGTCACGTAGCCTATTGATTCGAATGGTGGAATCGAACACAGCATAGATGAGTACATTGACTGTTTTCGTCAAATCTTTTTCAAAGAAGAATTCTAGTTTAAGACCCTTCGTGGCAGTGCCCGGACGATAAGAAGCGCCTGCTTCATTGTTTGCTGTCAAATCAAATGCATAAAGTGTATAACCTTTTACAAATTCATCATAGGTCAAACCATTGGTGTCATCATTATTCCAGTATTTAAATGTCTCCATAGTATTTTGATATGAGCGAGAATAATGCCCATTAGCGAAGTCTGGGCAAAAAGGAGTACCAGGAATGCAATCAGTATCGCGATACAATCCGACTTGATTTAAACCAAAGTGTTCAAAGTTGAGACGATTCTTCGATATATTACCATTGTATGCATCATTTGCAATCAATCCCACAATGATCATTTTTGGTGATTGTATAGGAAACAAACTATCTTTAACAAAGCTCTTTTGCGCACGAGGAATGGTGAAACCATGGATCTCAGTATGATTTACATCATAAAGAGCATCATACTTCTTCAAACCCATCTCGTGACCATTAATCACCGAAGGGTTCACTGTCATTCGTCGCACATAAAGTCTAACACTTTCAAACACAATCTTAAATTCAGTCTTTGCTCCATAAGAATTCAATACAAATTTAGGATAGTTCGGCAAGAGATGAACTCGCATGTCTACTTTTGACATTAAGAAACGTGATTGCCGGAAAAATTCCAAGTATAGGGGACCATATAATTCACACACCCTACTTGCTGCAGTCCACTTTTCACGAGTGACAAATCCCTTGTTTTTGTCACTATCAAATTTACCAGCTTCATCTGTACACCAACCGATAACAGCCATGTGACTCTTTTGTGCTTGTGGCTGGAACTGAATGACTGTTGAAAAATAACCGAGATAGGGATAGCTGTGCTGACCACCTTCAACCCGAGTTTCACCAATGGTCAATGATACATTCTTGAAGAGCGTTGCTATTGCCAAGTTATTCACGGCTACTTTTTCCTTGTCGTCAAGGTTTGTACCGTCCTTATTTACTATCTTAAACTTGGCATGTAGATTGATATCATTTACATCGATGTTCTCAGCATAATTTCCTGGTATTGAAAACTCAATGACACTACCAGAATCAATTCTTGTCTGTGGATAACGAATGGATACATTATTTCTAATGATATCCGTCTGTATAGGTGTTCTATCAAATAAGCAAAGGGATGAGGTTTTACATTCCATATTTAAAACAGTCCACGTCGTCTGCGTTTGCTAGGAGGTATACGAGATGCTCTTCCCTCACGTTTACCTGAAGTAGGGAGTGGATTGATATGACTGATGACAGACCTGACACCAGCCTTACCGACATTCTTCAAATGCTGTATTCCATGACACTTCAGCGATTCACGAATCGGCAATCTTCCTGAAAGCGCATCACTTGCTACATTTGCTGCTAATCCTACAGCTTCCTTTAAAGCTGATTTTCCCACATTTGCGATAGTGGGGAGCATCATACCTTTGACAGCACCCAATAGACTACCCCTTTTTGACGTCTCGATCCAGCATAAACGGGAAAGCCAGCTCCATGACTAGCATAGGAGGGGGCAGAATAAAACGTAGCAGTTTGATCCATAGGTATTCATTTATTTATATTTACACAATTCATTAATTTGCTTTGGAACGTTGACTAACACGATAAAGGTCAGAATGGCGAATCCAACTGTTCATTGAATTTGGATAGCCATCCCATTTCACCAGGCTCCACTTTTCCCCTTGTCGCATTTGGTGACGAAGTATCTTTTCAACCATGTAGTCATCATCTTCTTTGGTGATGGGTGTTATCTCATGACGATAAAAACTCACTTCAATCTCTTCACCATGATAATCACGAAGCTTGTAGGTAGTGCGCTTGAATTTCTTGTTAACCTCAGCGACAGTAAATATTTCTTCCATCCAATTGGTAAGATATCCTTTCGCAAACACGCTTTTCACCTTGGAAATGCGAACTTTGTCACCAACCTGTATGTCATGTTTACCTTATGATGGTTGCTTGCCTTTAGCATTGATTTCACGGATTGTATCCACCATGTCTGGAGTTATGTCAGCAGGTTTGTGACCAATCGTACGATGAACAGAATGATTGCAAGCGTGTACAGTATCTTGTAATACATCCGTCCACTTTTGCGTTACTTTTGCAGTGAAATAGCGCCATAGACGAGTTTTCAGTGTACGATTAAAGCGTTCAACCACTGCAGCCTTGTATGCACTTTTCACACTAAACAGCTCAATGTTGTGTTTGCGAAATAAAGCACGCACATGTCTGTTTTCAAACTCTTTCCCTTGATCAGTCTGAATACGTGTGGGAATGCGTCCTTCACTGAAAATATTTTGAAAAGCCTCAACCACTTCTTCACCACGCTTTGTCTTGAGTGGTTGAACCCACGCATAACGAGAAAATAAGTCAATGACAATTAGGAGAAAGCGATAGCCTTTATTGTTTTTAGCTAATAAAGAAACATCAGCCAAATCTGCTTGCCATTGTTCATCAATATCATGAACGATATAAGAACGGGTAGGATAACGTTTTCGAGCTTCTGTGCGCAATGTATGTGCAGGTTGAGCTTTTAACCATCTCTTCACTTGTTTCTGTGAATAACTACTTGCTTGTGACAACTTTTTCACTGAAGCATAACCTGCATAATGCTTTGGGTTATAGTAAATTGATTTCAGATGTTCATCCATCGTCTATTAAGAGCGATTGTTTATTTGCCTCAAAGTATCAGTCTTTTTCTCCGCTAGGGTTTGCGTTTGTGTTTGAGATCTGCTTTTGCTACTTTTTTGAGCCGTCTTGTATGAATCACTTTTGCAGCATGTACTTAAGCAGTTCAATGACACATGAATGTTTGGCAACTCTGAACATGGGATGCAACATAGCTTCTTCATATTAGAAGTCTGTGATAAAATCAAATGATGGATAACGTGTTGAGGGTTTTGGTATACGCTTCGCCAACTTCTCGGGGGTTTTCAAGGTTTGCTTGATTCTCGTTTTAGGTCTCTCTACACTTTGCAACTTTCTCTTCGTAGGTGTAGAATCATTTTCCATTTCCTGTAAGGTATCACGACCAAGAACTGCCTTGGAACATTGAATTTCTTCATACTTTTTAAAAAGAACTCCCATCCTGTAGGTGTAAAGTGACGACGACGATCACGAACAGCATGATTAATTAAATCTTCCACTCTTGAGTCCCTGATGACTGCTCCATCATCACCTACCACTTCACCTCGCAGTGTGATTTTCAAGTTGGGTTCGAGACTTCGATATAAGCTCAGTGCGCGATTGCGATGGGGGTTGAGTGAACCAAGCGAAAGTTCATTGCAAATTTTTTCTTTCAATTGCTTCATTTCTTCTAAGGTAGAACTCTGCTTTATCAAACGATCATATGGATTTTTACTTTGTACAGCTTCTTGTTCATATTGCTGATTAAGTTGGGACATTTGATTTTCCAAAGGTTGTTGAACACTCTGCATTGTAGTCAGATGCATATATTCTTCTTGTGGAATAGCAATCATGCATTGAAAACCACTCATAACAATTTATATATGATCATTGGTTTCTCAAGGAGATGACTGCGTAAGCGATAATCCTCAGGACACTCCTGGGTAAAGTCTAAAAATAAATAATTATAGGGGTTTTCCGTAGCAGCCTCTAATACTTCGATTAAGGCTTTTGACTTGCGAGGAAGAACTTGTCGAGATAGGAATTCAACTTGACTTTTATCACGAGGATTTTTAAAGATGATGTAGTAATGCGTGTTTAGACTTCGAGGCCGTGCTTCCTTTCCACTTGGAAAAATATTTTGCATAATAAAAATGATAAAGCATGGTTTGTGATGAGCAGCCTTGGTAAACATAGCAGTTACTTCTTGTGAATTCTTACTCTCATTAAGTATATCATCAAGAATGATAATATCATAGGGTTGAATATCAGCAGTGCTGATAATCCCCGGTCGAACCAAGTAAACCTTACCAACCAATTCACGCTGTAAGTTATGTTGATAAATTCCATAGCACCGAACAACGCGATTCGGTATGCATTAAAAAATCCATTACGTCGCTCCAACAACTGCAGTGTTAAATGTGTCTTCCCACTATGAGAGGGTCTTACGATACACATAGTGCGATTACAGCGTAAACGGAAATCCATGTTGATTTTGATGAAAAGTCATACCATTTAACTTAGTATCTATCCATTAATGGCTTTATTCGCGAGAGCACCAGCTAATCCTACCAAACCAGGACCGGCAGCTGCCACGATGATAGGCGCTAAAAGTGGTAAGAAGCCACCGCGCTGTGATAAGTTTGCGCTTTGCAGGAATTGATGTTTTTGGATTGCTCAAGGTACGAAGAACTTTACCATGCCTGGCAATTGCATTGGTCTTTTTGCTATTCAATGTCATATAACGCACTTTTCGTATTTCCGCACACATTTTACGAATGAAGGCATTGTTTGCCAGCTTCATTGCTTCACATCGATGAGATGGCTTAAAATTTAATAAGCGACGAAGAGTGAGACAGAATTTTTGTTTGAATTTGATTGACACTTGTCTGCGCGAACGGTGAGATGAACGACGTCTAGCCATTTTTACAGGTGAATGTTAGAGTGTTCTTTGCTTAAACACGACAGCAGCGTCGAAACATCACCGACGTAAACGCAATGAAATAGAGGAAGACATTGAGCACAGCACTAGTAAAAAGCAATACACTGAGAACAGCCACAGTACCAGTGGGATAGTCAGAAGCAGATACATGTGGGGTAGCTGTAATGTATCATTCAGTGAGGTGCTATAGTTCAATGGAAACACTTCAGCTGTGTCGTTTGCTGATATGGTATGAGCCAGACATGAACAATCTGTTTGTACGATGATGCTTGCAAAGCTTAATGCCTTTGAATCAATTGTGCTTAAGTGGAAAAGGCTTCCCATAAGCAACGTGTAGAATACATAACTCCAAGCAAGGTAATGAAAGAGGCCATGATGTATCAATGATGAAAGTGTATTCGTAAACTGCTTTGGTTTATAATTATAAGATAGCATATAGTCAACATCTTCACAGTTTGCGTGAATGATGATAGCATTACTCTAACGATGTATCATCTCTCTACAATCACTGGATGACAATAGTTTTTCCAACACAAGAATCCACTGCCTTGTATTATTATGCTTTCTCTTTTCAATGAGACGGTGATACAGTGGTGTCATGGTCATAGATGACTGTTCTAAAGTCGACAAGGATTGCATCAAAATCATTTATATACATTGACTGTTGAAATTATTTCTTGATCACAGATGGGGCACAAAATAGTTTCCAAAGGTACATAGCGCGTAGAACACATAACAGAATGACAACATGGTAAAAAGAGAAAGGACCGCTCCCTTTTAAAACACTCAACTCAGTTCCGTTCACATGATAATTTAAACGTCTCTTCTTCCAATTTCTTCCGGAAGTCACTTCTATTGGTAGAGCTACTTGTCAAATCATTTGCAAATATCACTTTTTTTCTTTTTCACTCCAGATCGCACCAATTTCATCCTATTTTCACTATCATTACATTGCAGCATGGAAAAATCATCTATCCATCTTCGATCATAGTGATGATTCATATTATGCTCATCTAGATCCATTAGTCTTTCAACTATAGCGCCAGCTTTAATATTTTCATTTACATTTGCAACACTTTCTATAGCCTTCAGCGAATAACCAAGCTCTATTGCTACAGACCATGAAGTTGGGAAACGAATGCAAATTTTCATCTTCAAATAATTTCAAATGATGATGAGTGTCAGGAATGGACACTCAGTTGAATATGCTTGATATGAGTTGTACATCTTCGACAGTATTGATGACTCAGTGCAATCTAATACTTTACTTTCACAAACGTGTGTTGTGGTAAAAACTATTTGACTACACCAACGCTTACATTTTATGAAATTTGTGTTTTATAAAACGTTATGATCAAACTTTCTAACTATACATCAACCTGTGTTGCAGTAAAACTTTTGTACAACATGACAAAGTTTCTGACTACACTCACAAGAGCTTGTTCACTACTAAAGAGAGAAGTCTGGTGTGTTGCATGTGGTGCAAGGGTGGCCTCCCGTTTCATTCCATTCATCATTTATTCTTCCCCTCTGCATTCCATATCCGAAGATATGTGGCGGGCTTGGGACCGCTTTAGCTGCATTAGAAGGTAGCCCTTAAGAGGGCTCATGGGACGTTCCCGACGAAGGGTGATGAAAGAATGTGTTGCATGTATGAAAGTTGATCTTATGTTTTAAAAAATACTCGTCTAATAATATGTCATAGTTGATCTCTATGTCAGCGGCATCGACCTCCTCTACTACCACCCGACTGTCAGAGGGCGGTATGTAGCCCCACTCTGTTGAATCGGTATCATCAGCAACAGCCGATGAAACAATTCGAGCAAGATTGTTCCACAATCTCTCTCGCTCTTCCATCTGCGAAAACTCTTTAAATAAATTTCTCGGCTTTAACCGAGGCTTGTCAGGAGAGCTGACTATCGTGTTTGGTGTCTGCATGATGGAGTATAAAATGAAGTTGTGGAAGAAGAGGCGGTTTATATACCCAGTGAGTACAAAGCCATGATTCAGACCTTCCTTATTTGGCCATGCGTTTGACATGACAACAGCGGTTTTACCAACTATGGATATCGGCAGTTACCGTGCTTTCAGTTACCAACTCCCAACACAAAGACGGGTTACCCTATGACGCGAAAAGGATTGATGTCAATGCCTGCAGTAACCCTCTCATTTTTTACCAAGTTACAATGACAAACGATAGACGTTGCCAGCCCTGTGTTACTGAGACTAGACGAGATTTCACAAACGTGCGTCGAGGTAAAACTATTTGACTACTTTAACGCTTACATTTTATGACATTTGTGTTTCATAAAACGTTATTATCAAACTTTCTAACTATACATCAACCTGTGTTGCAGCAAAACTTTTGTACAACATGATAAAGTTTCTGACTACACTAACAAGAGCTTGTTCACTAGCGAAGAGAGAAATGAGCTTGTGGTTGCGTGTGGCGCATGAATGTCCCTTTCATTCCATTCATCATTTCGTCTCCATGATAGAGACAAGCAGAACTCATGGCTCATTCTCGCATATATGGCCAACTATCAGAAGACAGATGGAATGGAGATTTTATGAGGTAACCTGTGGAAGATAGCTAAATGTTGCCCTGGCGGTCAGAGTACAACGTTGAGGCGAAAGGCAACCACTTGGAAACATGACGCAGAGAGGCTTCACAAGGATTACCATTGCAACGTCCCGTGCAGTACTCATCGCTACGGACTTCACCGCTGTCTCGAAAGAACGCCCACCAACAGGAAGTATGACACCGAAAATCTCCGTGACTTGCACCGTCAATGACTTGATAGCCAGACATGAAAATCGATGGAGTTATTTACAAGAGGTTGGCAGACTTTTATCAGCCTGATAGCAAGCCGTGATTCACATGCGTTTTGCAATGGAGATGTTTAGATACCACCCATGACAAGATAGCTAAGACTCAACCGATTGGCGTTCAAAGTGCTACGTTGAGAACTGTGTCAAATGCCCAACATGAGTTGCCCAGCAGTTTCGGTCTAAAATATGACACACTCCCTTGCCACACTTATCAATACGGCATCATCCGCCGTCCCGAAAGAACACCCTGTCAATGGAATATTACAGCAAAACACTCCGTGTCATGCTCGCTTTCAGTGAAAAGCCGCTTGGTTCATGTGGCTGAGACATCATTACAAATCCTTTAGTTGACTTCAGCAGGGTCGAAAACCCCAGAAAACCTCCAAAAATAATGAATTTAAATTTTTCAGAATTTAGTACTACTTATGAAATTTTATAAGTAGTCTGTCAATATAGTTCTGATCAATAGCGATCGAACCTTCTTTGAATCAAGTCAAACGGAATTGTAGAAGCGAAGTTACAAGCCTTTAAAGTTTTGGAGTCGTTTATGGCCTGGAGACGAAGCCCATCTCCTGGCTAACCTTTAAGTCTGACGCCTTAGCTGATATCAGCCATGAAATTTTCTAAGTCGGTTTCCTACGGAAACCCGAAATTTGGAATGTCCGATGCTATCATCGGAGGTCCGGAGTTCACCTACCCCAACCCAGTCGGGAGGAGAACTGATTTCCACAAGTAGAGTTCCCACTTATATAGTTTGTGGCGATCAGCTGATGACCAGAAGCTGAGTTGAAAAAACAAAATCTTGGAAAATGTGAAAAAATTCGATTTTCAACAGACTCTCATTTGGAAACGAAACCTTCCACGAATCTGAAAAGATGCAATCTTAGAGAACAAAGTGCCGTCTTGCCCCTAAAAGAAACCCGAGCTCTTCATTCACTTCCAATCCTCCGCTATTCATCTACAAAAGGTGGCCACAATTTAACATTTTCACGAAAAAATCCCGTGTGGAGACCCAGTGTGAAGAAAATTTTCAACTTTTTCTCTCCGATTCACTTGAAACTCACCCTCTAGATGCAGAATGGCACGCTGATTACAAATCTGGTCTCTGTTTTCCCCTCCGATGCTTCGTTTACCCGCTAGAGCCGTTTTCGTAAAAATTCTAACTCTGTCGTTTTTTCGCCAATGTCCCAAATTTTCAATGGCGTCTCACATCTAAACCAAGGCAGATATGAACAAGCCGATTCTTTCACTGAATGTGTCTTACTCTCAGCTTTCAAACGAGCTATTGCACGACTTTCTACAATCTCTAGAACCAAAGTTGGAAGACCCGTCCAGAGGGGGGGGGCAATTTTTCACCAAAACTTCACCGACGCAACTTTTAACGACAAACACGATGGGATGGGTCACGGAGCTCAATTTTAACATTTTGAAAACTTTTTTTCACGAAAAAATCGTAAGTGTCGGGCCCAAGGTGACGAAAATTTTCGAAAAAAATTTTTGTGCGAATTTCCACCTGAATCCTTGATAGAAGTTTGTTTCACATGATTCTGAACAACCTTGGTCTTTTCAACTAACTTGGTCGGTTGAGTCGTTGGGGGGGGGGACGATTTTTCATGAAAATGTCAAACACTCCATTTTCGATGAGGAACACGATGGGATGACCAACTTGGTCGGTTGAGTCGTCGTCTGGGGGGGGGGGGGGTAGGGAACAGTTTCTTCCTCTCGGACCGATTCCTCCCAGCACATCCTTGGCAAACTCCTTTCTGCCTTCCAGGGGGGGCTGAGTCAGCATGATGACTCATCGTTGCACATTTTGTGCTTCCTTTTGTCAGGGGATTACTACTTAAGAAGACAGGTTGATTGCAGCAAACGTGAGGCAGTTCGTCTGTTTTTTTTCCAGGGAACTCCCTCAAGAGCAATTAGCTGTTGTTGGTGCTTATTCAAAAACTTAAACCAACACAAGAAGGTCCAGACTAAACTGGTGAAAACACCAAGTTTTCCCAAGACTCCTCGTACCTTCCGGGTTTACACGGTGGCTGCATACATCAGCCATATAACAAGAAGAAAACTTAATATTTTGACCATCTGAAGTTGCCATCGTCAGAAATCTGTTTCCTCTTATTCTTGCATTAGATTGAAATTGTGAAAACATAAAAGCGATTGTAGGCTTAGATTATATTAACAAGGCAAATGGAAATGTCGACATCTTGAAGACGTCTTGGAATCACTGAGTTCATTGAGTGAAGGTTGTTTGAGCTTTTTTGCAACATCTCGTGCAGCAGTAGATCGTATTTGCAGTAGCATCGCTTTAGGACCCTAAATTGTGACAAACTGATGTCATTATTCCCATGTTGTTGCTTTCGATGCTTCCCAATAGATGACGATGACTATCTGTGCTCCAGAGTTGCAACCTGTCCGGAATTTTCGAGACCGGACAGGCGACCGGTACTAGATCGACCGAGCTTTTCGATAAAGCATGTAGTTACAAATGGCTATTGTTGATATACTTGTATATATAGGCTAATATATGACTACCGGTCCCACATAGGTTGATATCATCCTGTTGTGTAGCAAGTGATTGGTCCCATCCATCCAAAGCAATATTTGTTCAAGTCTATTCGCGTATGTGCCAGGGCCAGGCAGAGGGCCCGACAACGATTTATCTGCGTATCCTTAAATATTTAGATAACACCATCTGGTGGCGTTCGGGTGGCAATTGTGGACATTTCTAAGGCTTTTGACAAGCTGCAGCATGAATCTATTTTGGAATCGTGTATTCGATACAAGGTGCCTTTCCAACTAACTATCTGGATATCAAGTTACTTGTCTTGTCGCTCTCAAAGAGTTTCTTTACGTGGGTTGACGTTCCAAGTGGTGTGGCCCAGGGCAGAGTCATCGGGCCTGTGCTGTTTTGCCTTGTGATGGAGTCTCTGTCATCTGTGTGCTCGAACTCTACTTTTGTAAAATATGCAGAAGATCTGACTGTTCTACATTGTATACGAAATCAAAGTGAAGACAAGTTGCAGGATGAGATTGATAATGTAGTGATTTGGTCGAGAAACAGCGGTCACGAGTTGAATTTCTCTAAGTGCTTTGTAATAGATGTAATCATCCGTAACAATTAAACTGCGTCTCCTTTCTTCATTGATAACAATGTCTTACAAAGAAATGATTGTCTGTTGCTTCTGGGTTGTCATGTATCCAGTGATATGAGAAGGTGCATGCATGTCAATTACCTCATCAAACGAGCATCGAAAAGATTGTATTTGATTATTTATCTCAAACGCATCAACTGTCCATGCGTTGTCCTTGTTACCGCATATACTAGTTTCATTCGTCCAATTTTATTGTTTCCTTTCTCTGCTTTTTTGTAAAATCCCAGTGTATTTACGCAAAAGACTAAATAAATGTGGAAAGGAGGGCCATGCGAATCATTGGTGAAGATCGTTGTCAGGTCAAGTTTTTTGATGCGGTTGAAACAGACTACTCAATACAGTGTCAAAACACTCTGAGCATCCTCAACGACAGTACTTTGAGCTTCGTGAACCTACAAGAAGTAAGAGAAAAAGCCACAGCACCATACATCGACCGAGAACGATGACAAGTAGATATTCTTCTTCATTTGTAAAATACTGTACCTGATCTATGTATCTTCAAGTATGTAGATGTTGATATTTGTGATGTGCTCGCCGCATTCTGCGAGGTAACTAAAGCAATTCTTATCTTATACATTGTTGTGTAGGCCCTATGTTTCAGCAGAGATGGAAACCGGCCCGAGATTTTCTGAAATGCCGAATGCAGGAATTCCACAATCCCCTACCAATAGCAACTCCCTGTATGCTGAGTTAAGCTATTTAACCTTCCAAAGTCATCCAGATAGGCCTAAAAGTAAACCAGTCAAACTTATTTAGGCCTTGCTACTGCTAGCATGTGTCTATGGACAAATCTTCAACACGAAATAATATTATCACTTATACTAGGCTTCAAAACATACCAAGCGAGTTACTCAGATGGGAAAGTAATAATGAGGGACTCGCTACATTCAGCAGTGATATTTTATAGACTTGATCGACATGACTATAGCAGTGGAGCAGCAGCAATCCACTGTTCGTCAGCTTCCGGTACACATCAGTCATAAGATGTCTACCATAGAGTAAATATATTAGGTAGAGTGGCAACTCCGCATTTATTAAATCCCCAATGTGTATACACTTTCGATTTTATTAAATGAACTCAAGGGAGACACAGGTGGTATTGTCACCAAATGTGAGACATGCAAATATTTGCAGTTTTGCAGAAATTACAACGGAATTGAGTGATCATGATTGCGATACAGAAGGAATGATGGTATTTCACAGATTCTCATGACAGCCTTGGAGATCTAATGATTGTTGAATGAGAAATTCGATGGGTTCCTATTACTTTCATGCTCAACCTCAAGAGTTATTTTCAAGCGTGATCATATCACAGGCAACCTGCCACTGACAGATGGTCCACATCACTATTCAGATTCCAGAGATAAAACATGAATTTAGTGAATCTCAAAATCATGCCGGTGAAAACTGAATTAAAAATTTAAAATTTCAGCCAAAAAACACGAATAATTTCGCGACTTTTTCATGAGGACTTTCATTATAATGCAATTCATGAAATTCCCTTGATAATCAGCTTAATTTCCGCTTAGCTAAGATGCTTATTAGCAAATATTCATTCCATTTGATATCAACTTTCTCTGCAAAAAACTGAATCTTTTCATATATAAATTTTCACTGTATGCAGATACTTTTTTGAGTCGACACTCTACCCATATATCCCTATGTACATATCCCTACTCTATGATATCTACTGACATTCCTTGCCGCAGTATTTGTTCATTTAGAATTGGTTCTATAGCCTACTATCGTTTCTATGTCTTAGCAATTTGAATTTGATGTAGGAGTTAGAGTATATAAGTTTCTGACGATGGCCACTTCAGAAGGTCGAAACACTAAGTTTGCATTTTCTTATTTTTATCAATAATTGCATGAACATTCATCAACCGATGAATGGGTGCACTAATCGCAAGAACTTTTTGAAGTTATAATCCAGTGTCAAGGTTGGGCAAAAACTTGGATTGGGTGTGGGGACCCAAAGCTAGGGTCAAAACCCAAAACTCAAGTATCAGCAAATGAGTAGAATGAAGTAACTAAACGAAGTGCCTTCTTTCTTGTTGGACAAAAATGTAGATTTTTCTATAAGCCTGAATTCCTATTTTGCGATAATTTCATCACAGTATTACCGTATTGAATGAGAAATACTGCCGAAGTTTTCAGTTGATGGCTTGGGCGACAACTTGCATCTGAAACCAAGAAATTCTGAGACATCGACTATGATTCGCAGAAATAGGGACCTAGTGATTGCGGATGTCTTATGCCTTGCAACATGCCTTAGTTGAGAACGTGAACGTAAATGTCAGGATCTGAAAACTGTTCACCATCTGACAGGCGTTTTTGCTAACACTCAACGGAATTGGAAGACATTTTAAGGTTGTGATAATAATAATAATAATATTGATAATGATAATATATCTTTATTCGTCAAAACATATGGCGGTAACGACATGATGGAATTCAATACAGTGGCAAATTCATGAATGTACAGAATACTTTACATAGGAGGAATTGTACATGGCAGAGCGTCGACGGAGCGGTAGAAGCTGCCTGGTGTGTCTAATACCGGTCTTCTACTCGCGTGTGATGAAAAAATCTGCCAGCGGATGAGTCTCTTTGTCTCTTGCAATTTTGCGTATAAGTTTCACACATGATTTGTCTGACATGTTCTGCAGGCTGGGGACATTTGCAGATACAGATGCCCACCTACGGGCTATGCGATCCAAACGAACAAGCTTTTTAAATTGGTTGACATTTACATCACAAATAACTGGCCAACAAAAAACAATGTGGCAGAACACGAAACTGATGTATGCTTGCCAAATAATGTGACCGGGGTTGCCGTTCTTATTCAGGCGCTTAACTATTGACAAGGCTCGACAACATTTTGCATACAGACAAGTGAATTGTTTTTCCCATCTTGCATCAGCTGAGAAGACGACACCAAAGTCTTCAAACTGTCAACATCCCCAATTACAACATTATCAACAATGAGAGGGGGAAGAATGTAGACAGAAGTGGGGGAGTTACACAGTTTCCTTGATATCAGAAGGCTTTTTGTCCTGTTGGAATTGATTGTTAGTTTTTTCTCTTTGGACCACTGACTAAATTAATCAACATCACTCTGGAAATATCAACAGACTTCAAACTACCCAAATAAATCAACGTAACATTATTAGCATACTCCACCACTCTTATGTCTTTGAATTCAGAAAGGTCGTTAATCAAGGCCACAAAGAGAATCGGGCCAAGATTTGAGCCTTGAGGTATCCCAATGTGAACCTGCTTCCATTCGGCAGCGATGCCGTTGTTAAAAACACGCTGGAAGCGATACGAGAGGAAGCTTTGAATGAACTTGATGACAAAGGGTTTACAGTCGAAGTGGTTTATCAGTGAGTAGACAAGGGTGGAGTGGCTAACGGAATCAAATGCCTTTTGAAAATCTACAGCGAGCACTCTAGCGTAATTGTCTGTACAGTATGTGGTGTGCTGCAGAATTGGGAGGCGAATCGAGAGTAAGGCATTAGTGCAACCACTATATCCATTGGGTATAAAGCCAAATTGCCGGGGGTCGAACGGCTGTCGAAGAGACGGTAGGAGAACATGATCTCTGATAAGACGTTCAAGTACCTTACTTAGTAATGGAAGAATCGAGATAGGTCTGTAGTCGGTTTTGTTTTTCGGAATGGGGATAACGTTGGCAGACTTCCAAATATTGGAAAAAACACCACTATCAAGGCACTTATTATAAATGATCGTGAGAGGTTGGGCGAGAACGTCTACGAAGGAACGAACGAAGAACCCAGGTAATTCATCAGGACCAACTGAATTAGCCTTACATTGTTTGATCATTTTGACAATCAAAGACTCAGAGACAGAGAAAGACGTTGCTTTCTGAACTGGACGTTTATCGTTGAACAAATGTAGGTCAGGAGATGAGAAAGCAGAATGAAAGCGATCGTTGAGGTCATTTATCACAGACTGATCAAGAGCATCATTACGAACACTTTTGATTTGTTTATTAATGGATTTCCATCTATCAGAAATGGAGGAGGAGTGCAAGTGGGAAAAGTACCGCTTCTTGGCAACTTCAACCGCAGCAAGAAATCTCTCCCGGAGCCGAACATACTTGGCATAATTGCCCCTAGAGAGGGCACGGTCACGGGAATCGGAAAGAACTTTCAAAGATGGGGACATCCACGGAACATCAACATTCCTCATGCGAACAGTTCTCTCATTCGAGAAGGTTAGGTATATGTAAGGAACAAACATCTGGAAATGTTCAATAGCAGCATTAACATCAACCACGTGCATAAAGAACTCATTCCAGTCAATTGAAGCGAGGAAGCGATAGCACACAGCAAAGGAAGAGGGAGAGAAATAGCGGACCTTGACTTTGGTGGTGGTAAGATGTTTTAGGGAATTGGAACTGTTGAGAAAAATGCCTTTATGATCAGAGCGACCTGAGGGAGAAATAGACTGAGGGGATTCAAATTTATGCGGAAGATTAGATGCAATGATGTCCAGAATGTTATTGCCTCGAGTAGACATAGTCACAAGCTGTTGCATATTGTTCAACACAAAAAAGTCATCAATGTACAGTCTCAGGTCATTAATGTCACCAAGAAAGATAAAATGGCTCGAGAGACTGTGATCAATTAGATTTTGAATAAAGGCCAAAACAATCGAATGAGCCGATACTTTACCCCAGTAGGGATGATAAACAACAAAAAATGTGGCATCAAATTGCTCGATTCGGAAGCATAAAAAGTTGGACTTGATATCAGAGACATAGCAATCACTAATGATGGAAAGTTTGAAGTTTGATTTATAAAAACACACTATGCCGCCTCCGTTGGAGTCTCGGTCTTGTCTTGATTGACAGATCAGAGGTTGATGAGTCAAGCCAGGACTCTGTAATCACGACTACATCAGCGTCATATTTCTCAACTCTTAACGTAGATCGTCAAGTTTGTTGAAGAGGGATCGGGCGTTGAAGAGGAGAATTGACGGAGCTGGACAGACAGGAGACATCGGCTTACGTAACTTGAAAGATGATGAGGACGGTTTCACTGCAGGATCGGGCCGGTCAGGAGATGATGGGGATTGATTAGGCGAAGGGACAAGTGACGTAAGAGGCTTGGGAAGCAGCAAGCGGTGGAAAAGCAGGCGTCTTCTTTGAGTACGCGGAAGAGGATAGTCATGTCGCAGCTGCAGCAGTGCGGTCCGCGAGTAACAGATTCTCGGCGATGATGTCATGGGGAGATTGGGATGGAGAGGGACAAAGTCATGATCAGGTGATGTAGAAACCAGGTGATGCAGTAACTCAAAAAAATCAAATTTTGTGGCAAAAAGTCCATAGTGATTCGTGCGGTGAGGGTCACAAGAAAGCCCAGCAAAAACTGATCTGATGATGTAAAAAATCAAAGATAAAATGCGCAAGAGAGTTGTAACAAACAAGAATTTGCCGATTCGTATTGGGAGCCTGAACGAGCAACACATGAATGCGTTGTGCACTTAAATGAAACAGATAATAATCACAAGTATTTCTTATTTGAAATATTCTATGAACTGAGTGTAGAAATGAAAATTATAGGGGTCGACAAAGAAAACTGCGTTTCCTAAAGCCTCCATTTTTTGAAGTTTTTGCGTCTAATTGATGTTTACTCAAGACAAGTTTTTGACCAGAATGGTGTTCCGCATGTTTACAATAGAAATTTGTTGTCAGAAGCTAACATGAAAATGTGAGTTGTAATTCTATTCTTCTTTTTAGGTGACATTCGCATGCGGAAATGCAATTGAAAATTGATTGTGCGGATATGCGTGTCTCAAGGTTACAAACCACAGATATGAACACTGAGTTTTGTTGATTTCATCTCGATAGGTACAATTGTGTCATTACTTGCGAATATTTTTAGGACAACATAGAATTAAAAGTTGATATTCTTTATCTATCAAATTGATTTCGTCTGAGATCATCATTGCATAGTCATGGAGTGTCAGCAGCGTGACGTCTATTTTTTATCAAAAAATGTCTCAAAATGGCTACTCGGCAACGAACATTCACCAGCAGCTGCTAGCTAACGTTTGGGGTGAAGAAAACATCATAAAAGTGAGACGAATCCAAGACATTATCAAAGAAGAAATCCTTGTGTTGTCGATGGATACCTCACGAACTAAGCAACAGGGAACAACGCATTGAGCGTGGAAGGGAAATTTTGGATCGTCCACAAGTAAAAAGAAAGCTAGTTGCCGTGGATGAGAAGTGGATTTATTTCAAAAGCATTCCACCGAAAGAATCTAACCGAGTTTGGGTCGACAATGCGGGCGCAATTGTGCATTTTGATTTGTCTAACGGTATTCTAAACTGTTGCAAAGATAATGCTTGAAATATTAGATAGTCTTGCTTTTTGTACATCCACGTACTTGCGCTTGCTGTGCTTGCGCATTGTTGAAAACATAGTCAAGCAAAAGTAAACCGATAATGGTATTCTCAATTGCTCAATTGCAAACATACAAAATATGAGCAATTAATCAGAACGACCTCATCAACGACCTCCCAGACTGCCTAGTGAGTAAATTGGTGATGTATGCAACACAACACTTCAATTCCAATGAGCGACTCGCTGAAAACACTCAGCAACGTCAGCAGTTATGCGACGTTCTTAATGAAGACTTACGCAGGGTCTCAGAATGGGGTGCCAATTGGCTTGTTTCCTTCAATCCTTCAAAAACTCAGAGTATTCTGCACTCACGACTTAAAGGAGATGATGATCATAGCATTAAGATGTCAGATAATAGGATCAGAGAACAAGATTCCATCTCCTTCCTTGGATTGGCGGTTACGAAAGACTTGTCATGGAAACCGTACATCCAATCCATTAGCAAGCAGGCAGCTCAACGCATTGGTAATCTCTATCGCGCCAGCAGGTATCTTCCACCACAGACTGTCTGCTATCTTTACAAGTCCACTATTCGTCCTATGATGGAGTATTGTTGTCATCTGTGGGCAGGCGCCCCACAAACGCATCTTAACCTCCTTGAACGGGTTGAGAAACGTGTCAAGAATCTCATGGGTGAAAAACTTGCTAGCAAGTTGCAGCCGCTCTCCGTCAGACGGGATGTTGCTTCACTCAGTCTCTTCTACAGGTACTATTTCGGTAGAAGCAGCTCTGCAGTAAATGAATTCGTACCCAAACCTAAGATCTTCTCCAGAAGCACGCGCAGAGCTAATGCACTCACATGCTGTCATGTGAGTTTAGAACGCGCACGTACTGTGAGTTGCTTGAAAAGTTTTTTGTTCGCACGGCGCAGCTTTGGAATCAGCTTCCCCAGACCACTTTCCCTGACCAATACAATCTTGATACTTTCAAGAGGCGTGCGAATAGGTTTCTGATGGGGACAGCTTAATCAGATTAGAAGATCTGTTTTTTTAATTTATTTATTTAAAATAATACAATTTGTTACTTTTCATTGAGTAACCCCTAGCTTCGTTCATGGCTCATAGCTGTGCTAGGGGTGAAAATTCAGTAAAAAAAAGAAGGAGGATGTACAATTACATGTGAATAATAGCCTGTGCACGTTCATAAACATATTCTTTCGAATAGTCCGATAATGAGAACGTCGGGTTGGGTTCGGATTTTGGTTTCGACTTGTAGGATCAGATTCAACTTCCAAATCCGATCCAATGCACATCCCTGGCTTGCTATCACCTGTTATTGAACTCATTAGCATTTAATATTTCAAACTACCAATCTCGGATTCGAAATTACACGCGAGCTTCCGAGTGCTTCTGTCGTCTTCTGCCTGCCTGCCTGACGCACTCGGAAGCTCGCGTGTAATTTCGAATCCGAGATTGGTAGTTTGAAGTATTAAATGTCAACAAATTCTATGTATCTCAGAGAAGAGGAACTGTTTCATGTTGTTGCACTCATTGTCTCTGTTACTAAAATCACTCCCTGTCAGCATCTTGTGCTTCAAGTAGCAGACAGTTCAATCATGGTGGTAGCTCTGTAAGCAATACGGCATTTCTGACTTAAATATCTACATAAGCATATTAAGATCATATTCAAAATCACGCGACTCAATATCTGTGGCTTTTGACCGGTTGGTTAGCTCAGGTAAGAAGATATCATTGTTCAATAGAAATTTGAAAGATTCACATTACTACAAGCTGGAAGCCGAAAGTTTTTGCACGAGTATGATTTATTGCAATGCATGTTTCAAATACTTTTCGTTTATTGAATTATCGCCACTGATGATGGATACCACGGTATTTGATACCGGCATTGCAATAAATCGCACTCGCGCAAAAAAATTGACAGACGCCAGACAATATAAAATAACGGCCAAACAATCTTGTCCAAACACTGCTTTATTTTGCAAATTGACTACACGATAAATAAAATGGAGCATCTGTACATTGAAAATTCTCTGCAGTGCCGAAAATGAATGAATGTGTAACTTCGAATCATTCTTCTCAAAAACCAGAATTGACTGCAGAATTTACCGCATCGTTTTCAAAGTCCTCTTCGTCAGACACTATGGCTTCCTGAGCATTCTATTGAGCAATGAAATTATCATGTTTCCTTTGGAATACTTATTTTCTGTTATAATTCAAAAACTTGTAACTGACAGTCCGAAAGTTTTCTTGCTTAGTAATCATACTTAATCAATTTCTAACTACTTAATCAAGCACATACAATCAATTTGTTACTTCACATGACCCTGATACTTGAATTCATAAATAAGTTGATGTCAACATGTTAGTCCATTTTTATAATATCATAGTACATGAAGATACAACTTACCGCTGTGATGATAAGGCCACCACGCTGCATGAAAATGTTAGGTGCAGAAAACAATTGCAAACGAAGACCGTAAGCGAAGTAAAGGGGGATCAAATTTGCAGAGATCCGCTTTTGCTTATAATTTTAAGTTCATATCTTTGCATCCATAGAAATGTATTCCTATTCATTCTGTTCTATTTCTTGCGTTGAAGACATTCTGTGATTTACTGTATTCTAAATTCAGTAGATTACTATGAGCAGTTTCAGCAAAGACATCTTAATGACAATGAAAATCTATAAGTCCATGAATGACAGTATCTACAGAGATGTCTATGAATATCAAGATATCGAGATATATGGAACTCTCAAAGTGTGGAGAATTGACTGTGGACTGAATTTTCTCCGATTTTTGGCATTTCTATGTTTGATTTGAAGAATACATTACTGCAATGTTATTTCATTTAGTCTCTACTCTCATAAATCCTTTGCAACGGCTGCCAAACGTTCAGAAAATTATGATGGATTAATTATGGAGAAACTAAGAAAATGGCCTGCATTGTTGCAAATTAGTATGCCCCGAAAAGGGTGTTACTCATATCATAGTAATGATAATTCTACGATCACTTTAGTGAATAAGAACGAATAATAACCTTTATTCTTTGGTTCACAAGTATTTGTATAAATTCAGTGAGCGCAATTACATAACACAAAAGGCACAAGATTTGCGACGTTGATGCAGAACAGCACAGTGATAAGGCTTCCTATCTATCGTCCATGTACCGTTAAAAGCGAGTTCATTTACTGGTCACGGGATGCAGGCGATTTTCATGCGCGGTCGCAAGTTGAGAAGGAACAAAGAAAGCTGCTTCATCAGATAACACACCATAATGAATCCTGTAGCGTTGAAGAGCATGGAATGATCACATACAATGAATGCTTTGGCGTTGAAGAAAGTTTCTCGAGCAATTTGTGAGCAGTTGATATATAAAAGCCATAGCAGAAATATATCAGTTTGTTTGAAAAAAAGAAAAGTGTATATGTACCATAATACAATTGCAGCTTTACTTGGCTTTCCCAAACTATAAAATCTACATGTGAGCTGCATATTCAGTTTCTCAACAAGGTGTAGACACATATGTATCAAAATAACATGATTCGTGTGAGATTTTGTGGTTTCAAAGGTTTTCTTAATGTTGAAATTGAATGCATTATCAGGAAAGCGAATTCAAGCATAAACATCTACGATTTTGAAAAGGATGCCGCCATTGATTTTGTCATGTCCGCTATATACTAGGCATCTATTATCTTTTAAATATGAGATGGCAAACTGCCTTGATGTGAAAAATTTTCATTGAAAATTTGTGAATAATCGCAATGATCATATTTGACATTTGCCACAGATTTAGAGGAAAAGCTACTCTATGAATCCAGGCGGGCAAGAAAATTGTAGAGATCTATTTTCCCATTTAGTCTATCCAATCTGGACGGGTGGCATTTAGTCTGTGATGTAGAGAGGCATTTCAAGGTTGGGTCCATACTTGGGCTTGGATACCCCCAAGATTGGACCCAAGAGTGGTTATTTCTCTATTGAAGTGGAACAACAATTTCCAGAACATGTTTGAAATTTTGATTGAAATTAAATTTTGCATGAAGATATTTTGAATCATATCATATGGTACATATTGCTATCCAATTAATATGCATCTAATGTTCATATTAATTACTATTTATTGCATGAATTTGTTATTGCGGAATTAAGGCCATATTAGTATTCAGCTAAAAGTTTTAATTATCGGCATAGGTTATCTCTGGACTTAAAATCATCAACCCTGTTTACCTCCACAGTCTAATAATTTCCTAATTAGAACAACATGCATGACTAAGCTACATTCCTTACAACACGTCTGATTGAGAAACGAAACACACATAACATAGGCCTCGTGTAAGATGAAAATATCACAAATGTATATGTAGCGATATTTTTACTAATTGTAAGAAGCAATCATCGAAGAATATTACTGCATTAAATGATACCGATATCTTTCTATTCTAATACATGTAGACTAATAGTAGAATAAACAATATAGGCCGAAATTTTTAACTTTCAAGGCAAGAGGCTATATGAAGCAAGTTATCTACGAATTGCTGTAGGCTACCATATTAACAGCATAAGCGTTATACAGGTATTGGTTTAATGCGTTGTATTTTTTCATTATCATTTGTTTTATTTCACGCAAAATGGTAAACACAAAATTCTGTCTAACACAATATGCATTACATCTAGCTTAATGGATTAAATTCAAAAGGAATCCATGGGTAATCAAAGCATAGTTTAAAAAGCTAGTTAAACAAACTATCAGATGGGCATTTACGGTAGGTCTATATCAAAGTTGATGATAGCACAGTTTTATCATAGAAAGACCAATCTTGTGGTTGAAGTAGGTTACATATTTACATATACGCTTACATGTAGATGACTTGCTATGACATGATGTGGTCATATACTCAGGCAGAATTTTTCCAAGAAAATCGAAATGATCATTCATGGTCAATTTCTTTACTCTTATGTGTGTACCCAAGATCTTGGGTCAGCAATTGGGAGGGGGAGTGGCATTTAGACTGTGCAATTTGGAAAGAGAGTGGCTCTTAGTCTGTGTGAACTGGGGGGGGGGTGGCATTTAGACTGCGATTTGGAGGGGGAGTGGCATTTAGACTGCGATTTGGAGGGGGAGTGGCATTTAGACTGCGATTTGGAGGGGGAGTGGCATTTAGACTGCGATTTGGAGGGGGAGTGGCATTTAGACTGCGATTTGGAGGGGGAGTGGCATTTAGACTGCGATTTGGAGGGGGAGTGGCATTTAGACTGCGATTTGGAGGGGGAGTGGCATTTAGTCTGTAATTTGGAGGGGGAGTGGCATTTAGTCTGTGTAATCTAGAGGGGAGGTGGCATTTAGTCGGTGTGATCTGGAGGGGGAGTGGCATTTAGTCGCTGTAATCTGGAGGGGGAGTGGCATTTAGTCGCTGTAATCTGGAGGGGGAGTGGCCTTTAGTCTGTGTAGTCTTGAGGCGTGGCATTTAGTCGGTGTGATCTGGAGGGGGAGATAGCATTTATTGTGTGATCTGGAGGAGGGCTAGCATTTAGTCTGTGTGATCTGGAGGGTGGAGTGG
The DNA here is from genome assembly GCA_907163375.1 of Prostheceraeus crozeri. NCBI lineage: Eukaryota > Metazoa > Platyhelminthes > Polycladida > Euryleptidae > Prostheceraeus > Prostheceraeus crozeri. Next base: position 183,627 of record CAJQUW010011382.1, on the reverse strand, counting down.
CAATTAGACTGCAATTTGGAGGGAGAGTGGCACTTAGTCTGTGTGATCTTGAGGCGTGGCATTTAGTCGGTGTGATCTGGAGGGGGAGTGGCATTTAGTCGCTGTAATCTGGAGGGGGAGTGGCCTTTAGTCTGTGTAGTCTTGAGGCGTGGCATTTAGTCGGTGTGATCTGGAGGGGGAGATAGCATTTATTGTGTGATCTGGAGGAGGGATAGCATTTAGTCTGTGTGATCTGGAGGGTGGAGTGGCAATTAGACTGCAATTTGGAGGGAGAGTGGCACTTAGTCTGTGTGATCTTGAGGCGTGGCATTTAGTCGGTGTGATCTGGAGGGGAGATAGCCTTTAGTCTGTGTAGTCTTGAGGCGTGGCATTTAGTCGGTGTGATCTGGAGGGTGGAGTGGCAATTAGACTGCAATTTAGAGGGAGAGTGGCACTTAGTCTGGGAAATCTTGAGGCGTGACATCTATTGTGTGTGATCTTGAGGCGGTGCTCACCAAATTTGCCGCTTTCTCCCAGCTGGATGCGTAAGGAAAACAGAGCAACTTTTTCAGCAGTGGTTGACAGATTAATGACCGAACTACATGTACTCGCGTCTCGAAAGTTGAAGATTTTGCAATTCTTTTTCAAGTTTCGGGAGCTCTAGTCATTATACAAGGTCGAATGTTGTGCCATTAATTGTATTGATTTATGCTATATTAGTAGACAGCGCTATCAAACAATGCAGCAGCTAGCAGCGAATTCTACACGCTCTGGTGAAGGCTGAGGTGCTGACTGTCGTCTTTACCGCTCCGACGGCTGCTTCTAAACTTCCAGTTTGATTCAACATCTTTCTATCTACGGCCGAGACTCCATTGTTCAAGGAAATAGCTGATCCGAGACCGAAATAGAATTGTATCAGCTGACTTCCTTCGTCTTCAATTCTGCTGCTATTTCATTCTTTCAGTCTCTGCTGCCATATATTTTGATTACAATTGCATGATCTGTCATTGCAAGCAAGCAAGTAAGTCGATGCTGAAGTAATTATATTCAATTTTATAATAATGAAAATAGTTCAGAGTTACATTCCGATATGACAAGCGCATGACAGGCTACGATTAGGGCAGTTATACATTATACAACAGAATACCTCTGAGGAGATCAGGAGAGAAGATCAGAAATGTGCGTTCAGGATTGTTACTATGCCCAGATATCAGACGTGAATGTGGTCTTGTCCTCAAATTTTGTTGCTGAGTTGTGTTGGCGGACAGGAATTCATGTCACTGTGCACATTCTTCAACAGGCGTCAGCTTTGAGTTTAGTATCTGGGATTCGATCTATTGACAGAATTTGAAGCGGTTGCTGTGTTTTTTACGTGCCCTTAAACCGTCAGAGACCTCTAGACTCGAATAGATCCCGGAACAAGGGTACTGTTGGAGCCCCAGGCTTCCTACGTGACGGTGGTCCCTCAGATGTCAGAATGTGCACAAATTTCTTTATAAGATGTTTTAACTGTTTCTCTGATTGATAGTTTTATGTTTTGAAAGGTGATCTCCGCATGTACATGATGGTTTATGATTCGTGAAACTCACTTTTCATTGCTTGCATCGCAGTCGTGTATATGCCGCTGTGTTAGAAGATCGCCAAATGCAAATACTTTGCTTTCTCACCTGACAACGCGAGACTAGCTGGCCCATATGCACAGCTGAGCATCAATAAATACACAAGATGAATGATCTCATTTCACTCACAACTCGGCACAGAGAGAAGACCATTGACAAAGATCTCAAAGCAGTAATTGATGAAATTGTGATCTCCACGGCCGCCATGAGAGTCTGAAAGTTCAATACAATAGATTTGTGAATATATTATCAGTTTATCAAATCTTTTCTTGATGTCTCAAATCTCATCATGTCAAGTTACTGGTCTTGTATCAAGTGTTGTGCATCAAATAGCGGATCACTGTCCAGAACTGGATAGATGTCTCACACTATTTTATAATAGAAATAACAAGACAAACTTATGTTTCAACCATCTGAAGTGGCCGTGTGCATGAGATTCAAATTACAAAAATATAAAAGCGATATTAGGTTATAGAGCGCCTATAATCCTAATTGAACAAATACTACGGTAAAGAAAATCTGTCTTATCCACATCTGCCTCATGGGGGAGCGGCACTCGGCTTTTTATCTCACGCCGGAAAGAATAATTGTTTGAAGGCCTCCTTCAGTGACTTTTCCTAACTTTTTGTTGGCTGTTGCTTTGTAGATCCAATATTTTAGCCACAGGACCCACATGAAAAACATTCATGAATTCAACGTAGCAAAGTGCGTCAAGGTAACAAAGTTAAAAAAAACAAGCTAATGACTAGTTAATTTTCAATAGGTACAAAATATGATTTAAAAGAAAATTTTTACATCCTAAAATGTCTAAAAATTTTAAAAATACTTACTAGAAAGACAAACAACGCTTCTCCTCTCCTCATGTGTAATGAATTGATCAGTAACACATTTTTTCGACATTTTGGATTTTCGATTCTGCTGATAGGAATTTTGAGTTTTAAGTTGATTTGTAACATTTTTAGTTTGCCCGTTCCGGAAATGTGATCGAGAAATTAGGTTAATTGATATTCAAATACTGTTTACCTCGTTTTGATGACTAATATTTCGTATGTTATACATACTACTTATAAATACATTCACAATTCAGGAACTAATTGAATACACAAACTTCTCTAGCATTCACCGATGTTGTTCTGAAAGATTTGGTGGTGTGATTATTGATTCTTAGAGCTATAAATCCTACATTACATTACTTACTATAGATACAATTACGAAATTATAAAAGTATGATTGTTTGAACTTTAAAATGCTATTTATATCAACAAGAACCGCTTGAAATGCAAAATCGACAACATCACCAGACAGAGCATGTTTTAAATAGATTCTACTTTAATTTTTATGAAATTCTCAATTTTAGATGCAATAAGGAAATTTTGAAAAATGATGAATTTTTTTTGAAAAAATGTTTGAATTTTAAAATGATATTTGTAGTAAAAAAGATCAACTTGGAATGAAAAACTGATATCACCATCGGATGAAACATTTCCGAAGTAGGTATAGCTTTATGCCACATAAGTCAATGGCTTAGGAGATCTTAGGTTAGATCTTTATCCAATTGCATAGTTGGCAGCATGGATGTCGAAGCATTATACCCGTCTATAGAAGTCGATTTCGCAGTGGAAAAATGCATGGAACCCGGGGAGACCACGTGGAGGTAACAATCGGCTAATGGCCCATACTCGTGCAGCTATTTCGATGGCTTGAGGACGCCACTCCACAAACCAGCTACGTATGACCAAGGCCTTTCCCACCCCATATACGCATTGTCTATCATCCTTAAATATACACCACATAATCACATCAATATGCTTCGATGAAAAATTATACAAACAACAGTATGGAGGAGCAATAGGCGTTGGAATCTCTGGTGACCTTGCAAATCTATTTATGGTATGGTGGGATAAACAGTTAAAGAATGAATTGGTTGGGTCGAAGATGTATGCAAGATACGTAGATGATATAAACATTATCATTGAATCCCCCATGCAAACGACAAAGAAACGATGGAAGTAATCCAAGAAAAGGCAAATAATATACACCCATCAATTAAAGTAACTATTGACTATCCATCAAAACATAATGATCATAAAATACCAGTATTAGATACAAAATAATGGGTTGAAAATGGAAAACTGATACATACATTCTATAAAAAATCTGTCAGCAGTGACTATGTTATTATGTCAAGTTCTGCATTATCTCATCAAAGTAAGCGGGATATATTAGTATCTGACCTGATCAGAATAATGAAATGCGTTTCCAGACGTTGTGCTGCAGGAGAAAGAGAAAAGCATATTCAAGAGTATATGTACAGAATGCAAATATCCGGGTACGATCAAAAACAAAGAGTTGAAGTTTACAAAGTTGCCAAGAGAAAGTATGAACAACAACTGAACGAAGCAAGAGAGGCAAGAAAACCTTTCTACAGACCCACAAATTGGAACAAGGAAGAAAGGAAGAAGAACAAAAGAGAAAAGAAGCGAAACTGGCAAGGAGCAGACCATGATGCAGTATACTTTGTTCAATCAACACCTCATGGACAGTTAGCAACAGAATGCAGACGTGTATTCAAGAGGTCAAGTTTGAAAATCAAAGTTGTTGAACGCTCTGGAACTTCAATGAAAAAGTTGCTTACCAAATCCAATCCATTCACTTCTTCAACATGCAAAAATCCAAGTTGTTCTGTCTGTCCTTACAGCCGGAATAAAATATGCCAAGTCCGTGATTGCGTATATCAGTTGAAATGCAATGTATGTCAATATACCTACACCGGAGAGACTGCTCGTAGTTTACAAGAAAGAATGAAGGAGCATCTTATGTTGCTGAAGAACAAAAGCAAAACATCTATTCTATACCAACATCAAAAAGAAAAACATGGAGAGCAAGATGTGCACGATGCCCAAAGGATGCCACACTACGTCAGGCAAGTGAAGCGACCATCATTGACTTAGAAAAGCCGCAACTGAACCGGAAAGTAGAGTTTGGACATCAAAATAAATCAAGACCGAAGAAGAGCAACAATGATTAACTTCCTCCTCTCCCAAATTGATTCCTCCTCATGTATCAATATACATGATATCTAACAATCAGTTATAGATACACAGCATTTGATTAGGGTCCTTTGGCGGCACTGTGCTATGTTTCATAGTGCAGTGCCGCCACTCAGATTCCTATGGAATCATACTACGGTAGAGTAATAGACCTACCTATAACTTTTGAAATTTGTATTCATCTGAATATATTCATTTATATCCAGATGTGTTATAACATTGATAAGGGCGTGTGAGCCGAAAAATTTTTGTTATAAAAATTAAATAAGATCTTACTTACTTTATGCGGCATATTCATTGCTGAACTTCGGCCGACCCATTGGGGATGGCACGCCACAGTTTTTGCTCACGCGTTGCGCCGTTCAATTCGTGCATGTTGAGTCCGGTCCATTTCATGATGCTGTTGACATAATGCGTCCTGGGCCTTCCTCTGCGCCGGTTGCCCTCCATGTTGCCTTGCAGGACAGTTCTCGTTGAAAGGCATCCTCCCTCCCTGCACTGATGACCGTAGAAGGAAAGTTTCCTTTTCCGAATGTGTCGAAGTAACATAGGGGTAGTGGCCAGTTGCTCGAAGATGCTGGCATTCGTTCAGTGATCTCTGTAATTTATGCGCAATATTCTCCTCCAGAACCACATTGCGGCAGCTTCGATGTGTTTCTCGTCTGCAGTTTTCAGCGTCCATCCTTCCGCTCCATATGATAGAATTGGCCACACAAGCGTCTTCACTAATTTCATCTTGAGCTTTGTTGGTAGTGCCCTATCTGCCCATAGCCTGTTCAGTCTGGTCATCTTCGCCTTAGCCATAGCTATTCTCACACGGACGTCTTCTGTGCAACTTCCATCATTTTTCTTGATAGAGCCAAGATATTTGAAGCGATCGACCTCTGCAACAGTCTCAGCCCCAACTGTGATTGTGCTATCTTCATCACGTGTTGAACCGACTCGCATTACTTTTGTCTTCCTTGCATTTAGCTTCAGCGACCTCTCAAAGGTCATTAATAATAACAAAATATTATATAATTTAAAATATTCATTAATAGAAATTAAATAAGATCATTACATCGCAATTCGGTTTTAGTATTTCCTACAGCTTGTAGACGAGTCAAAGTTATAATGAAGAACCAATACCGACAAGAAAAAACCTGAGGAAAATATGTTCAAGACTCAATAAACAAGGCAAATAGAATTTGCGACCACTAGACAAGGTAAAATGAGAAGAGGGAAATTTACTCAAAACGTCTTGGTATCACTGAGTCATTCTGTCCATTGACTGAAGGCTTTTTAACTTTATTTGCAGCATCTGGTGCAGCAGGAGATTGGATTTTCTGAACATCGCTTCAAGATCTTAAATTGTGACAGATAAATGCCATTATCCCCATGATGCTGTTGTCGATGCTGTCTGCGCTCCTCAACCCTTACGAATAAATAAATATTGAGTTGCATCCTCAGTTGAAAGATGGAGGCAAGCCTGGATAGCTGTTATTTCATCCAATGTCAGGAATCATCAGATGGCCTACTTCACATTTCTCAACATCGACACAACTCCCTATTTAAAGTTGCAGTCATATTATCTCAAGTTCCCAATAAGTGCATCGATGTATGGTCAAATCATCAAGTTTGTAGCTCATTTCTATCAAAAGTTATAACAAGAAAATTATTTATCAAGCACAATACAGTGCATCTTCGATTATCCGGATGGTCAAAATCCAATAGGTCAGTCAAAGATCCGGATAAGCGAAATATTAAATCCCATGTTAGCAAAAGCTTGTGTGCTTAGGTCAAAGACATTTGATTATATACCAAGATCCCCGTAGAATGTGATCTACATATATCCATATAATCTGTATGCATATATCCATCCTGCATATCTACCTAGAATGTAATACTTGATATATTTGATTCCGATTCTTCGTCTGTTTAATGAAATTATGAGCATCAATTGTACATGTCTGCTATATATTCACTGTTGTTCCTATTAAGGCACATAAATACACGTACACAAACAATGACCGTGAACTGAAACCATGAATTGAAAGTGATTTATCAGAGCTGTATCCCAGCTTTGACTAGCATGCATAACCTACTTAAGAATGCTCCAATTATTTAGCTGCTTGTCTAATATTTGACTCAGGCGAGAACCGCACATTGAGCAAAAATTAATTGCTGGTAAAGCAAGAGTACTTCGTGTATGTGTTACCTAAAGAGGAGAGCAATGCTAAAATGAACATTCGACTTCATGTATGTACATGTACATGTACTGTACATGTTTTGATGGAATCACGGAGAATCGAACGGATTCTGAAATTACGTCCGGATAATCGAAATCCGGATAATCGAAGAGGCACTGTATTTAGCATTTAGTCATTCTAAGATAGAAGCACAGATCTAAGAAAGAACAGCAGTCTCTATTTGAGTTTCAGAGCCGCTCAACTATCCAAAAGCAAACAAGCACACTCCGTTTTCATGTGATTACTGATCAAAATGTAATGTTTTCAGAATCGACGTACATGAACTGTTGACAGATTCTCGAATAAATAATTTTTCAGAATTCAAACTTCTGAATTTGATATTTGTATTAGAAGATGACCTTGCTGGTAAAAACTTATACCACTATTGGAATTGGCATGCGCCAGTTGGTTGTACAATAATTTTGCAGAGGATTGAATCTTTGAAGACAAATAAGAGAGGAACTCCCAGAACCCCAGGATTTCATAGCTCAAAAGCAGGAACTTTCCAAACATTTTCATTCATTCATTTCTAAGAACCAACCGCATTGTAACACTGAAGGAATACAAATACTGGACACAGTGCGCATACACTGTAATATTGTGCACCGCTAAATTCGCCTGTTCACATCTTTGTCAGAAATGATGACGTCACAATTTAATTATTGATGAGGTAACATCTAAAATCCTTCAATATCAGATAAACAGAGCCTATGTATTAACAACGTCTTACAGTTTCAGGCATAATATATTTTATCTGTTCATTATAACGAATATTTACTGCGAAAAGTTTTCAGTTTGACAATTACACCACTCAGATTTGTCCAAAGCAATGCTTGGATAAGTAAATAACCACAATGAGATTAAATACACGATAGATCGAATTGCCATGCAAAAGATGTGCGGCTGGTAGGATTCGAACCTACGACCAAGGTTAACTAGACCTGCGCTCTAACCAACTGAGCTACGAGGCACTTACGCGACTCTGTCAATTGGCAGGATCAAACCCTCACCTCCACACATCAGTTGTCAAGGCAATAATAATCAATGAATAAATAACACGTCACAATTGTGACCGCCGACATTAAGGCAAGTAGCGGGGATCGATTGTCCACCAAAGCATCTTAAGCCATGTCGTGAATGCAATTAACAACAATGAAATTAAATAAACAATAGATCAAATTGCCATGCAAAAGATGCATGGCTGGTATTCAAATGAGAGAATAGTAGCAAACATCTATCATTCTATTGAGAATAAGAGAGCTAGGATACAAAACGTCCTTCCTAAAGCCAATTTTCATACCAAACTCTTCCATTTCAGAAATGCGCCGTCTCATTGTTCTTCTAGTATATCTCGCTGTGGCATCAGCTACCACTCTTCGATTTCAAGCATCAAATCCCGAACATGATGAAGCATGGAGCTCTTTCAAGAAAACTTTCAATAAGAAATATGCTACTTCGCTGCATGAAGAAGTTAGGTAAGTGGTAGCTTGAGTGTCAATCTGAGTACTACCAAGCGTGATTTCACGTGCGGGAAAAGCAGTCGTTCTCAAAACCTTGCTCAAAAACAGATGAAACGTGATTTGTGTCTTCATCTTTGAAATAGTGTCATTTGCTTGTCGCAGTGCCTAAAAAACGTTGTCGAGTAGCATGATTGGAACATTCGGTAGTTTGGCTTTTTTTCAATGCTAAGCATAGGGATTTTAAAACTTCGTGGTAGGAATACTCCGCACACTACTGTTGTCTTTACGTGTAGGTTTGTAAGTAGTATGTAACTTAAGGAGTTCAGATTGCATCCATTTATGCCAGACAGTACAACAATATCAAAGGCGTAAAACATGCTAATTTGCTGCAATGTTTGTGGGTGAATTGTATTTAACTTTCCCATATTCAGGATATTGATCTTCAAATTATTAACATATGATCTTCTCATACGCTCACATAGGCTACACAGAAGTCCATGCTTGTAGAAGGAGCATAAGAATCATGGGAAAGAAGGAGCATAAATAATGATAATGAATTAAGGGTCGGAACCAATTTTTGCAGAGATTAATTTTTGACTTTTTTTCAAGATTGATAATAAATGATATAATCAGAAATAAAGTTTTAAAAACTAATTACAAGGAACGCCTTCACACCTGCTTTCAATCGCCATCATTCAGCTATTTCATAGCTATCAGTTAAGATCAAATCATCATTCGAATCACATTGAATTGAATCCGCGACAAGCGGTGCATCAATCCGAGTTCACCTGTGCTGCTAATGGAATGTTCGATGCAATAAGATGAGAGAGGAATGTGTACAATATCTATGTATTTCATGCCTCTGTAGATATCGCTAATACCAACGACTAACGGTCTTAGCGATTCCCACCGGGGATGTGACAATGTTCTAGGGCTGTGCGCGCTTCGTTTCAACTGTTATTTCAGTCACCGATTCATAGGTCCATGCTCCAAAATATGTGGTTTTGGACGAATTGTATGCTATGTTCGGATAGTGTAGTTTTGCGGTAAAAGAAGTCTCATAATACAGAGGTGATGTCAGTGAACAATCGAATAGATTTTGCCTTTAAATCCTTTGACATTGCTGATCTACATTGCTCTTCAATTCCAGTCGCATTCAATGGGAGACGAACTTGAAATATATTCAAAAACACAATATTGAGGCTGATCTTGGCAAGCACACCTACCGTCTTGGACTCAACAACTTTGCGGACTTGTCCAACATCGAATACAGACAGATGCTGCTATGTGGTGGAAGAAATACGACAGTGAAAGATGGATCAGCATTTTTGCCTCCAAGTAATGTAGAGTTACCGGAGACGGTGGATTGGCGAACAAAGGGTTACGTAACCCCTGTGAAGAATCAGGTGATCCAGTTTGCATGATGCTGCTTGTATTTGCATTATTGATGTAGCTTTATTTATTAATATTAGCTGAATTTTGTCCTCAACAAGCTGTCGAGCACGTCTGAGAGACAAAATAGTCGTTACTCTCTCTTTTAAACTATACACCCACAGAATTAAATATTTTGCTTATCTGCTTCGGTTTACTAGAAGTGTGATTAATACGAAATCGCCGGCACATCGAGGAACCTATTAAGTGGGCAAAAAGGAATTCCTTATACCTTACAGAGATAGGAAAAAAGTCGTGCGTCGCTTGCGGATTAATGTGAGTTCCAACAAAGTGCTTCGATTGCCAAAATTCCTTCAGATTCGAAGAATTCAGATCATTGCGCACAAGTTTTCTCCATAATGTTGGCCCTTCCGATCATTATTAAAGAAAGTATCAGGCGTACGAAAATTAGTTCACTTGATGATCCTCTCCTCGGCATTGCTCACTGCATAGTGCATACACCAGTGCTTCCCAACGGGTGTGCCGCGGCACACTGTTCCGCGAGATTTAGTGTGCCGCAAGGTGTGCCGCGAAGAAGACGGAGGAGTATTTTCCGCTGTGGATCTCACATCCAGAGAAATTAATAGCGGCCTTTCTCAGCAGAAGTTGTAAAGAAAGGAATTGAAATTGTCGAAGGCAATGTAATGATTTTTGATCTAAAAGTTATGACTGACTGGTTTATCTTAACTTCTATTATATTTGGTCTCGACGAGTCGCACCATATAAATAAATGTGTCTTGTTGTCACTGCTAGTCTACAGATGATATTTCTAAATCTTTCATGGCATCAGCTAGTCCTCTAGCTAGGAAGAGGACAAAAAGAAGATTGAAATACATTGAAAAGATTAGGATTAAAGTTCAAAAGTAGACTCGGATCCCTGCAGATTTTGTCAGTACTGCCGATTCCATCGATTCTCACTGTATATGAAAATTCAGGTCTTCCGCGACGTTTCGTCTCGATAATGCTTGGTTGTCAGATCACTAGTTTCAAAGTTGGCGGTATTCGACGCACCATGACACTTCGCTAACGCAATCAAAAAGATACTGACTCACGTCCAATAGTCGGTTGTTTGTTTGATGAACAACGAATATATCTATGCCTCTATCTCTGTCGCCTGATAAGACAATAAGAATTGACCCGATGTCACCTGTACTAAGGGAAGCGAGAGAGTGGGTTTCCATCACTGTGAGTCACAAACAGTGCACACTCATTGATCGACTGATGGCTTGTTAAGTCACATTCATTTTGCGTTCGACTTGACGACTTCACTTGACGTCCAAACAGTTTCGATGAATAAGTTTGTTGTTTGAAAAAGGAAGAATGACTCGATCGAACCCATCAAAGACAATGCGATCACAACTGACGTGGAGGTTAATGCCAAAAGTACAGAGGAGGTGCCTGAAACTACTGCTACATTCCGGAAGAAGTGGAAGAAAGAGACTGGTCGGAAATGGAACGATGATTATATCAAATTCGGATTTTGGATGCCTAAGCAGGAAGAAATGAAGGAATGCCCTCAACCTCGATGTCTTGCGTGTCCTTTTATTGCTAGTAATGAGGGAATGGTGCCTAGTAAATTGAAGAGACATCTTGTGACTTGTCATCCAAATTTGCAATTGAAAGAAAGAAGTTCTTTTGAAAGTCTGGTTGACCAATATCTTAAATCCGCTACCGTGTTATCCAAAGCAACGAATACCAACGAACCACTCTTTCGAGCCTCCTTTCGAATTGCTCACTTAATTGCAAAAAAGAAAGGCGCACTAACACTAGGTGAGGACATTGTTAAGCCAGCAACGATCATCGATGCAGAGGAACTATTCGGAAGCAAAGTCGTGAGCCATATGAAAGAAATTCCTCTCTCCAACAATACCATAACGCGAAGAGTATCTGCGATCGCTGACGACCTGAAGGCGCAAATCTCTGACAGAGTTAAAGACAGCCCTTGGTACGGCATTCAGTTTGACGAAACCACGGACGTGACCAACCGATCTCAACTCATTTGTTATGTGCGATTCGTGGATTTTGAGGCTGGTGATATCACCGAGGATTTTTTCTTTTTACGTGACCTGGGAGGTTCCACCACAGGAGCAGCAATTGCTGAATGTGTCTCACATGAGGTTGTAAGCCGTGGCATTGCTTCAAAGAGATGTTCGAAAGTGACCACTGATGGAGCTCCTTCGATAGTTGCTGTTCGAAATGGAGCAGTGAAAAAACTTGAAGAATGCGGTTTGAAAATATTGAGGGAAGGCACTGCGATCTTCACAGAGAAAATTTGGCTGCGAAGAAAATGTCTGGCGAAAGTCACCTGCAGAAAGTCATGTTAAATGTTGTGGGCATTATAAATGAAATTAAAGCCAAGTCGAAGAAGTCAAGAATGTTTCAAGAGCTATGTGAATAAATGGGTGAATCGTACCGAATTTTGCTGTACCATTGTGAAGTGCGATGGTTGACTCGTGGTTTGGCATTGACCAGAGTCTTCGACCTGAGGAAGTCCGTGCTTCAGTTCTTACTCAGGGAAGAAAGCAAATTTGCTTCCTTTATTAAGGACCCCGTTTGGATGTGTCATTTGGGATATCTTTCGGATATCTTCAACAAACTCAATGTCCTGAACCGAAGTCTCCAAGGCCGCGGATCAGATATAATTGAAGCTCAGGACAAAATCGAAGCTTTCCAATTGAAGATCCCGATTTTGCAGAGAAAAGCAGAGGGAGGAGATTTCTCAACTTTCCCTAACCTGGAAATTGCCTTGACAGAGTCTGTGGAAAAGGTTGACCTCATGAAAATGAAACAAACTGTTTCTGAGCACTTGACAACTCTCGGGGAAAATTTTCAGAAGTATTTTCCTATCAGATCTGATGAGGAAAAGGAAGCCCTTCGTTGGATTGTTAATCCTTTTACTGCAACTGGGCAGGATGATCATGCGATGGAGAAACTTGTAGACTTGCAATGCGACTCACGCTTGAGGGAGTTCTTCACAGAAAAGACTCCGACTCAATTTGGGTCGGAGTTCTACAAGAGCTGCATTATAAAGAACTGGGTGATGCAGCTATAAGGGAATTGGTTGCATTTCACAGCTCTTACAATTGTGAAGAAGGTTTCAGCCAGGTCGTGGCTGTGAAATCGAAAAAAAGGAACTCGCTTTCTGAAACACTTCTCGGAGAATTCATCCAAGTGGCGTTGACGACATCCGTTCGACCAGACTTTACGAAACTGGAACGCATAGTGCAAGAGCAGAAATTTCACTAAATTTGAGTGATGCTGAATACAGTCTAATCCCGCTATTCAAAGTAAGCATAGAATTGTTTGAGTAATACATGCAGTAGGCCTGTATGTGATCCGTAGTTTGAAATTTGTGTGTGGTTGCTTTTAGCTTCAAACTTCAAAGAAAAAAACCCTTCACAATTGTATGTGTATAACGATGTAGTCCAAAAAATAGGGTAAATACACTTTAATGCTCATTTTGATATTCTGGGATTTTGATATTTCATACACTGAATCGAAGCCCGGCATCGATGTGTGTTTTGGTGTGTGCGAAGTGATATCACAGCACGCACGCATCTCTCACTGCCTCTGGTGTCGTCTGCTGACAACTTATTGTTTGCCATTTCCAATAGCAAGCTATACACGAATTATTCATTCGAGAAGGAGCAAGTTCTCTAATTCTGTGATGTGTCATTTCGATATTAAGGTTACATACAATTCTTCCTTTCTAGGAAACCGAAACGCGCGCAGATGAATCTAATTCTGTACATACACCTGTCGACAAAGAGATTTTCTATCATTCGGTATATCTCATATCGGTATATATCTCGGTGTCACTTCATATGCATATTAGTAAGATCGGTATGACAAATGACTTAGAGCCTAATGATTGCAAATAATTTCTGGTTGCTATGTCATTGTATCGAATTATACATTATACTTATTCTATACTTATTCTATACTTATATATATATATATATATATATATTTCAAAGAAAAAAAGCAATCTTGTGATAATTTGCTTTTATCCAAACGCGTTTCAGAGCGTTACAGTCTCCTTTGTCAATGGATTGATGTAAAACAAGGTAAAATCATTTTTATATGAGATGAAATGAAATGAACACTGTTAAAATGGCGTCAGATGGCAATGTACAGATGAAACAGAAAAAGGAGAGACATGAAATGACGTAGTTTGAATCCAATGACATAGCTATAGATTTAGCAGAAGTGGAAAGGAACCGTCTCTATTGTTCAGTAAATTATTATTGTTTTTAATCAGAATCGATTCGAGAATCTTGTGATTGTTGGTGCACGCAATGACTTTAAAATTCTTTCTCTCTAGCGTTCTCTAGCTCTGAAACGCGTTTGGATAAAAGCAAATGATCACAAGATTGCTTTTTTCCTATGAAATGAATATGTGGCCATATCATGGATATATATATATATATATATATATATATATATATATATTATACTTATTATATACGTCATTGTGTTGAATTATACAATAGCCTCTATCGATCTGTTGAGGTGTGTTCAGATTGGAATGTGGAATTGTCCAACTTTTTCTGAAAGTGTTGTTTTGCATACTTTTGTAATTGAGATGAGGCTTCCATGAAAACGCAAGCAGTGTAACTGAGAGATCATTATCAGCATCAACTGTATTTCGTCTGTAACTGGGCACTGGCTCGACTCAGCCGGCCAGGAGTGTATGATGTTTAGTGAAGCACTCAAAACTGTCTGAACGATGCATGCCGACCCAACTTCTGCCACTTGACGGCTGCATTATGAGCTGACTGTCTCCATGATCAAAGGAGAAAAAATGACAGTTTCTGGAACCAGGTAATTAAGCTATCTTTTTAGGTACTCGATGATTTGAAGTCCTAATTGAAATCCTGGTAATGGATGATAAAGACCGTAGTAGACCGTGGTATGTCCGTAGTGCCTTGGAGTATGATATAATCACACGACAGAGCAAGCTTACGAACTGCATGTCATCGACATTCCGCATACACTATAAATCGCTGGATACAAAATCACATACAATTTGAAACTAACATCTGATACGACATTCTCGTATGCTTATAGAGATCTGGTATGTTTTTCATATCACATCTCACTTACTTTCGTATGTGATTGGTATGTAGCGATACGAACTATTCTATCTGTGATTGGCTGCTTTACACTGAAATACGAGCTGTTGGTATGTTTTATATACGAGACCGGATGCAAATTCGTCTTTAAGAGCTTTAAGTCACATAGCAAAACATATGTACATATTACATACAACTGTCAAATAACTTTTTCAGTAATACCAGTCGTGAATATTTCTGTTTGATAATGAGGTATTTAACCAGATATGATTTAATGCGAAATTTATGCTGTATGTTGTTGTTCTTGCCTAGTAACTTTAAAAGGACGCTTGGTTAGCCCTACTTTAAGATCCAAGTTCATTAACATCAGTACATTCAAACGGTAACTTTCTTGAAACCATGTTGACTTATATATCTCAAACATAACTATTTTTGCTTTCATGAATTATAATGTGTCTTTATTTCGAATTTATAATATGCTTTATTTCAAAGTTACATAATGCATAATTGTTGATGGTTGAAATCTTATTGATTATTCATGAAATGCCTTAGAGTTACGTGTATTAAAATCGAATTCAGTATTGAAAGAATGACTCTTGAATGTCATTATCTCACTACTCACAAAACAGTAGTAGCATTAGTATGATCTTTATTGACAAAGGGCCTTAAATCAACATACTTCGGACATGATTGATGCTCTCTTTCAACATTGTGCTCATAGAAATAAACTGTTTATCTGAAGTTCGCTAGAATGGAAATTGACTCAAAGTCGCGGCACATCCGGGGGAACAAATATTATATAATAACTAGCATAATCCTGAGCATTCTGTAAGGTTCACAGAATCTGTAAAGCAGTGAACTAATAAAGCTATTCTATTCTAAGTTGGGGCATGAAGAACCAATTAAAAGCTTCGATTTACTCATGTGACTGATTCTAACCCAATGATACAGACGTTGGCAGGTGCATCTAAGTGAAAATGCGTGCGATTATTGTGCATTGCATGAAGCTTAATTTCCATTCTACATGTAGAGGTTTTATAGAGGTTTATACCAAAAAATATTTTCGTATGCATCCTTCGTATGTTATTGGTATTGAGCGATTTACAATGTGGATTTACGTAATTCAAATATTTGAAGTGATTTGCGGTATCTCTCAACTATTGATTGGAGCATGATTATTGATGATGACCTTAACAAAAGCTGTCAACGTTTTTATATGGTGCTTAATCAGGCACTGGAACTTATTGCATATCACTATGTAGAGGCTAGTAAAACTGACAAACCATGGTTAACAAATGTGGTGAAACTACTTATCAATAAGAGACATACTGCTTACCGTAACAAAGACTGGCCACTGTAAAACAGAAAAGACAAATGAAGACGATATATTCCTTGACAAACCGACTGTCATAGTGACCATCCACAATTGTGAACATCATTTGCACCGGCAAGAAAGAAGGGTCTCAATGACACAGACGGCTGTCAAGGAACACATCAGTTTAAAGTAGATATTCTATCACTGAAATATTTCACTATTGTCGACTTATTGAAGGTATGGACAGCTTTAACGTCACTACTACCCATGCTGTGATTTCCAATGCCTGCCGACCTCCAATGACGCTTTTGGGGTTCGACCTCTGGACCTAGAGATCGCTAGGCCAAGCACTTACCCACTGCGCCACGTAGACCATTGCTTGTTGAAACTGTGAAGTAAATACATCACATCTTGTTGATACCTTGGAGATGATTACCACCATTTCAAAAGACAAGCCTCAAGACTGACCTACACTGTAAATCGCTGGATTCGGAAATTACATACAAACACATACCAAGTTTACATACAATTTGAAACCAACATTTGATACGAGATTCTGGTATATATAAAAAAATCTGGTATGTTTTTCATACGAATGGCCATTTACTTTCGTATGTGATTGGTATGTAAACGATATGAACTATGCTAACTGTGATTGGCTGTTTTACGTTGAAATACGAATTCTTGGTATGTTTTATATACGAGACCCGATGCAAATTGGTATGTGTTTCGTATGTCTTTCGTATGAATAGCATTATATCATATGGCAAAAAATATGTTATACTACATACTACTTACAAATAACTTTTTTCGAGTAATAACAGCCGTGAATATTTCTTTGTGAAAGTGTGGTATTTAACTAGATTAGATTTCTTGTGGAATTAAAGCCGCATGTCATCTTTGCAACTTGTCTTATAGCATTTCCTTGAACTAAATTGATAAACATCATTTCAATAAAACAATAACTTTTCAGCAACCATGTTGACTTATATATCTCAAACATAACTATTTTTGCGTTCAAGAATTATAATGTGTCTTTATTTTGGATTGATAATATGCTTAGTTCCAAAATTACATAATGCATAATTGTTGATGGTTGAATACTTATTGATTATTTATGAAATGCCTCGGACTTACATGTATTAAAATCGAATTCAGTATTGTTAGTTTGACTATAACATGTCATTATCTCACTACTTACAAAGCAGTAGTAGCATTAGTGTGATCTTTATTGACAAAAAGCCTTAAATCAACATACTTTGGACATGATTGATGCTTTCTTTTAACATTGTGCTAGTATGGCTTTAGTATGTAAAGCATACCACACTTGAAATAACATGCGAAAAGCATACAAATATATACCAAGATCATACAGAAATATACCAAAAAAATATTTTGGTATGCATCCTTCGTATGTGATTGGTATTGAGCGATTTACAGTGTAGACATCTCATTTGCTATTCTTTGAGATTGACTTGCACTTCCTCATTTCACAGGGTCAATGCGGGTCCTGCTACGCCTTCAGTGCTACTGGATCAATCGAAGGCCAACATTTCAAGAAAACTGGAAAGTTGATTTCTCTTTCTGAACGAAATATCATGGATTGCAGCACTCTCTACGGCAATCAAGGTTGCAACGGAGGTGTTCCGGATAATGCTTTCAGATACGTCAAAGCAAACAAAGGAGTTGATACTGAGGCCAGCTACCCCTACAAATCGATAGTGAGTAACCAATTATTGTCAAAATATACTCATTGACATAATTAATGAAACAAACTATCATTGTTCAGACTATCTATGGTACTATTTGCTAATAAGCATTAAATGGTTAAGGTAATTATAATAACAATAATGATCAGGCTACAGTAATTATGTTTGCACAAAGCAATGTTAAATGTTACACCAACAGTAAACAGATAAATGTTACACCAACAAGATTTCAGGTTTCTACTTTATTTACATTTATAATGGTATTGTTAAAAACACCGGAGAAATGCACTGATATATGGGACGATTCTCTTGATAATAAAGTAGTGTTCACTTCAAGGCGATCTTTACGAAGTTCTTGCACTCTTATTTTTCCACTCCCAACACGTATCACTTTTTGAGAGACTGTTTTCGAGCTGCCTGCTTGCAGTGCCTCTGAGAGTATGAAGTGGCTATCATCTTTTCTTTTCTTGACATAGCGTTGAACAGATGCAGCGCTTTTATGGCCTGTAACGGGGAAATTTCTTCATTAGAGAACCGTCGTTACTCTAACAGTGTGATTAGTGTATCATTTCGACAAAGCGCATTTTCTTGACAAAGTTGCCATGAAGTTCCCAAGTGTGTTGTGGCCCAGAGCTTAAAACTTGCAATACCAGTTGTCTTCATTCTTCGGCCGAAGAATTGGTTTCGAAAATAAGTCATTCGTCTCAATCGGTAACTTCGCCATGTACGTCTCAAAACATTGAACTGGGCATTCGTCGGCACGCACACATTCATAAACTCTGACATTTTTTGCGTTTTCAAACTCTTTTGCTTTTGTGGAACCTTTGCAGGTCCTCGAGTTGAAATTGCTGACCAACCGAATGTAGCGCCTGTCTTGACCTTCAGTCTGCAAAGTAAACAAATTTTTTCGCAAGTCACGTAGGGTCTCCCGTCCTCGAAAACCAAAGTAATACAACGTATTAAAAATTAATTCATCTTGCAGACGATCTGGTGAACTTCTATCAAAATAAGAACGCATTTTGATGATATCATCCTCCTCTATTGGAGCGAACTTTTCTTCAGGAACAGAGCGATTGGGGGATTTAAGGTATTTTCCCACCATACACCTTAACATAAGATTCGCTCTAGTTCAAGCTAGATATATTGTCTTAATTGAAGAATAAAATGAAATAAAATGAAATATGGTGCTTCATATATCTAGGCTCCATGATACATCACACTGGGCATAGTTCTGTATAGTACCATAGATAACCTGAACAATGAAGTTATATATACCTATTTAGAGGTCTCTCGCTTACGCGACCTCCAGTTGGATCACTGCTGACCTGTAAATAGGCATATAAATATAACATTGACTTGAATTGAAGTTTGCTTCATTTTTTTCTCAGGTATGATGCAATATCTCGCTTTCTATGTATTACCATTCAACACATTAGAGAATGGAGAAAGATCTATGGTGGTAAATTTCAAATTTTGATATCGATACAACTGTCACAATTGCTTTTGCAAATTGAACATAAACGTGAACTGAAATCCAGCTTTTGTAAAAGAAAATGGCACACGATCAGTTTACCAGAGGTATTGGAATGATTCGTTGTGGTAGAAGTTGTGCGAGTGTTGCCGAAGAGCTGCAACTATCGAGAGTCGTTGTTTGGAGGTGGTGGTGTCGATGGAAAGCAGAAGGAGATGTTAAAAAGAAGAAAGGATCTGGTAGATCAAGAAAGTCTGCAGGAAGGACAGACGCACGTCTAGTTTTAGTTTTGCGAAAAACCGTTTTTGTCCATTCTATTCTCACTAGCTTAAACAAGAAAAGTCAGATGTTTGGAAATGCGATTTGCTGAAAATAAGGGATTCACATGATGCATTGCTTATGTCAGAGGAAATCCCTAAGGCCCGATGTTGGCAAGAAAAATAAACCTGCGGAGGACATGTCAGCCTTGAAGCATGCAATGAATTTCTCCGCAAATGCCTACAATCATTGATTCCATCATTTCATGCCTATTTGATGTCTGCTCAACCTGTTTGTGTCTCAACTCTGAAGATGATACCAAAAGTGCTCAGAATCATTGGATTTGTCTCTTCTTGCCAACATCGGGCCTTAGGGATTTCCTCAGACTTAAGCAAAGCATTGTACGCTGATGAGAGTCGCTTGACTGGTAGCAAAGTTAGGGAAACACAATAAAAGTGAACAGCACGCTCTTTCCCCTGCCGATAGCGTGACTGAATGGTGAAGCGATGTTACCACTGTGCTACCATGATATTTTACGGAATTTGCTTATCATGACTGGCAATTGTTGCTACCTTGATAATATGACAAAATACGATTCTTAATGATACTGTATTAAAATATTGAACTGAACTTAATATTTTATTGAGTATTTGAAGTATTTGAGACATGAAGCTTATAGCTCACCGATATAGGCTACACACAATGCTGTGAATAGGATGCTAATTCATCCATGATTCAAAGCTTAAGAATTAATTGCAAAAATGTATTTTTCATTTCAAATAGAGTTTCATATTTGATCATTTAAAAATTCGAATTTTAGCTTGCAAGTGGTGTTGCATGTATGCCTTTACACTAAATGTACATATAAAGAGTATTACTGATGAAACTGCTCTTTCAAATTCGGAGTTTATCTGTTTTGCATTCAAACTGCCCGTCTTCCAACAAGCATTCCTATTTATAGGCCGGACAATGCCATTTCAATTCTAACAATGTTGGAGCTACAATTTCCGGATATGTCGATATTCCACGGGGGGATGAAGCCGCTCTCAAGTCAGCGTCGGCTACAGTCGGTAAGTTATTGTTAAGAAATGTCGAATATGCGTCTTCATATTTCCCTTTCTCTTTCTTAACATCTTTTATGTTATAGGATATTCTAAGATGTAGGGTAGAGTTAGAGGATAGGTTTGTAATTGCTATGACAACTAATGTGTGGTGGTGAGGGTTTGATCCTGCCAATTGACACCGTCGCATGTAAGTGGTTCGTAGCTCAGTTGGTACAGCACAGGTCTAGTTAATGTGAGTTGTAGGTTCGAATCCTACCAGCCGCCCATCTTTTGCATGGTAGTTGGATCAATCGTTTATTTCATTTCATTTCATTGTTAATTGTATCATATTTCCTTATCATCTTCTTTGCTATACTTCTCAGAGTTATACAGGCCTTCAGAAATACAAAGGCCTCTTCAAAGGATGTCCTTGCATGTTTTTGAAATGATTGTGTTTCTTTGACAATAAAATGAAATTAAACATTAAAGATTTTTTTCAAGCTACGAGTTCTGACACAAATAGCACTATTGTGATGATGCTATGCCATCTTAGAGAAAACTGACTATTCTCTGTCTCAATGCAACTCAAACAGATCACATGGAGATTTCTGTCATTCTGTCTAATCTGTCAATAGATGAAATCCCATTTCCCAGTTCACTGTAAACAAATGAAAATAATCTCAATAGTGACTTTTGACGGCTACATCGGTACTTTAGCGTCAAAGTAATATCCTGTCAGTTTCACGAGAATCCTTGTATCCCTGTATGGACGTACTAGAATTGATTACTTTCTATTATTGAGGTATTTCACAACAAAGTAAAAGTTTAATTTTGAATTGCAACTAATGCATTCGTGAGTAGTATGGAAGAGTAATACACTTCATACAATTGTGTGTGTTCACGGATCATTGTAGGTTACTAGTGTGACGTAATGTGATCGATACATTTCATTTCAAGTCAATTTCAAATAGCAGAAACCACCAAAGAATAGCAAATTAATAAATACTCGTGGGAGTGTACTTTTGAAAAAAGTCATTTATGACTTTTCAGTGAGCTAAAATCGAAAATACTGCAACAACATGTCAGAAATGCATACAAAGTACGCTACTGTGGAACGCATTAACGAATACATGCACTTCAAAAACAATAGGGAATTTTCAACCCCATCTCAACCAGGCGACGTTTGATGCAGATTGCTTCACGAGGTCGAAGGTTGATGGAGTTACGAATGACAACAATAATAAAAACTTTATTCCGATATGACAAGCCCTTGACGGATTACAATTGATAAAGAAAAACAATTATGTGAGCTACTTCGCAAGTCAGTCGGATGAAAGGGGTGGCCGACTGAA
Organism: Prostheceraeus crozeri; assembly: GCA_907163375.1. Classification (NCBI taxonomy): domain Eukaryota; kingdom Metazoa; phylum Platyhelminthes; order Polycladida; family Euryleptidae; genus Prostheceraeus; species Prostheceraeus crozeri. The sequence continues at coordinate 161,637 of CAJQUW010011382.1, read as the reverse complement.
GACGGAAATGTCAAATGGTAAAGTCAGCATGAAAAATTCCTTCTGGCGTTGTTGCTGTTCACTGTTCTTTGTAATGAATGGAGTCTTCTTCTTAGATTCCGGTCGTGGTTTGCCTTAGAGGGAAGGAACTAAATATTGGACCTTCTTGAACAAGCGGTTTCCAATTTTTACAATAGTATCTTCAATTATATTCAGTATGAAGGAATCCGTAAAACCGAACTTCGTTTTCTGCACTATATTTGTGAGATCTTTCGACCACTGCACGCGGTCATCGTCAGACAACTGAATGAGATACAGCTTATTGAAAAGAGTTGACACAAATAAACATCACTTCAAAGATCAATTCAACAGAATAACAAAGAGCTTTAGTGGAACAGAAGCTTTAGTGTAATGATACGAGCATACTGCGTACTTTAAAATGTTCAAAATGTTGGCGTTTTGATCAACCCGCCTTTTACCTTGATAATGTCCTTTGGTGAAGAATTGTATAACCTTGACAATAAGCAGCAGCTTGGTTAGAATTACAATTTTTCTCTATAAAGTGAAGCCGACGTTGCTTGACGATAATTGTGAGTTATTGAGATCTTCCCTTCACAAAGATTTATTTCCTAGGAGCGACTTTCATCAGCTAATGCCCATCCATTGTCTCCGGAAAATAGCTCTTGTTACGTGGGACCCACACTTCATCTCATTTTTAGAAGAATGAAGGAATATAAAGACGTAGACCATCCCTAAACACAAGAAATAGATTCATAATAATTCATCATCACATAAGGAATCATGATTTTTCACACAGTAGGCCTACTGCTGATCGGCTTGCTATAAGTTGAGCTGTTCTTAGCATCGAATATAAATGTTGTTGATGAAGTGAAACCCTTGATAGATTTTCCCGTTATGAAAATCACCCACTATCATTTTATCATTCATCACATGTTTGTTTTACATTTTCAAAGTTTGAAATAAAAGTTTTGACTTTTGACCACCTTGCAAAGACACCTGCAAGGACACCTGAAAGGACACCTGCAAAGGAGGGATGCGAAGTCCTATCATTTTGATAGGACTCCGACTCCGGGGGGTTGATAGAACTCCGACTCCGACTTCGGGGTTGATAGGACTCCGACTCCGACTCCGGCTTTTGATAGGACTCCGACTCCTACTCCGGATGGCAAGTAGATAAGCTTAGTTTTTGAAAAACAAACTGGTAACCTACATCACAGATCATTATAGGCTTACCTGAGCCTATATTTAGTGATCATTGTATCAATTATCAATCATTTTCGATGATAGTTTATCGAATGTCGCTTACAGTTGGATGCATACGACTCGGCTCTTCCCATCTTGTTGATACATGCTGCACACGGTTTTTCTCCAGCCTCTACCAGGCAGGAAAATCCCCATCCTTCTCCAAAAAATATGAGTACACCTTCGATTTTAATATGCGCTTTGGAGGAGAAATCACACACGATTAACGTGAGGGTAAGAGGTAATGTTCTCAAACAGACACTTGAACGGACACCTGCAAAGACACCTAAAAGGACACTTGAAAGGACACCTGCAAAGACACCAGAAGGGACACTGCAAAGACACCTAAAAGGACACCTCAAAGACATCTAAAAGGACACCTGCAAGGACACCTGAAAGGACACCTGCAAGGATAACTGCAAAGACACCTGAAAGGACACCTGCAAAGACACCAGCAAAGACACCTAAAAGGACACTTGAAAGGACACCTGCAAAGACACCTAAAAGGACACCTCAGAGACATCTAAAAGGACACCTGCAAAGACACCTGCAAGGACACCTGAAAGGACACCTGCAAGGATAACTGCAAAGACACCTGAAAGGACACCTGCAAAGACACCAGCAAAGACACCTGCAAGGACACCTGCAAGGACACCTGCCAAGACACCTGAAAGGAAACCTGCAAAGACACCTGAAAGGACACCTGCAAGGACACCTGAAAGGACACCTGCAAAGACACCCGCAAAGACACCTGATGGGACACCTGAAAGGACGCCTGCAAAGACACCTCCAAAGACACCTGCGAGGACACCTGAAAAGACACCTACAGGGACACCTGCAAAGACACCTGATGGGACACCTGCAAAGACATCTGAAGGGACACCTGCAAAGACACTTGATGGGACACCTGCAAAGACACCTGAAAGGACACCTGCAAAGACACCTGCAGGGACACCTGAAAGGACACCCGCAAAGACACCTGAAAGGACACCTGCAAAGACACCTGCAAAGACACCTGCAAAGACACCTGCAAAGACACCTGAAACTTCCAGGAAAGTTGCAAATATTGTGTTTTCTTCGCATTTACTAATGACAGTTAGCGACCGTCGGAGAAATACCTTTCTTTGGGCTGTCCTGATAATTGATTAAAAGTATTAATGTTTTGCATAAAAAACGGTAAAATCAGCAAGAAAAGTAAGTAGTTTAACATGGGAAGACTTCAGATGCTTCATTAATCAAACTTTCACTGTTTAAGTCTAACAGCTTCATAATTTTCATAGAGTGCACATATGTAGGTAGATTGTCGACTTGAAAAAGTATCTGTGAAAATCTTTATATGAAAAGATTCAGTTTTTTACGGCGATTACGTTCCTGCAGTCTTAAAAATTGTTTGAGCAGTTTTTAAAAAGCTAAAATTTTGCAAATTTATGTACTACCGAGATGACGCCCCTATATAAGTAGTGTGAGACAAGTTGGATATCAGAAGGAGGCAGAAATTAAGCTGATTGTCAAGGGAATTTCATGATCCACATTATAATGGAAATCTTCCTGAGAAAGTCACGATATTATTTGTGCTTTCTTGGCTGAAATTTCAAGTTTTCAATTCAATTTTCATGGGCATGACTTTATAATTCACTAAATTTATGTTTCATTTCTTGAATCTGAATAGTGATGTGGACCCATTTACATTTTTTAAAGTGAATTGAAATCAGCGTCTTTGATTATGTGATTTTGCTCTGCCAGTGGCAGGTTGCCTGTGATATGATCACACTTAAGAAAATGCTCTTGAGGTTGAGTATGAAAGTAATAGCAGCGAATGGAAATTCTAATTTAGCAAACACTACCTCTCCAAGGCGGTCATGACACGGCGGATCTGTAAAATACTGACATGATCTCTCACTTCCGTGGCAATTTCTTGAAAACTTTGCATATCTCACATTTGGTGACGATATCCCCAGCGCTGTTCTACTCGAGCTCATTTAATGAAATGGAAACTGTATGCACATTGGGGATTTAATAAATGCGGAGTTACCACGCTACCTGATGCTTATCCTACGATAAATTCTACTTTTCATTTCCAGGACCAATCTCTGTCGGTATTGACGCAAGTCACGTGAGCTTTCAATTGTACAAGAGCGGTGTTTACGATGAACCCCAATGCAGCAATGTCGACCTTGATCACGCAGTCCTGGTTGTCGGATATGGCACAGAAGGCGGCAAAGATTATTGGCTGGTGAAGAACAGCTGGGCAACATTCTGGGGCGAACAGGGATATATCAAAATGTCAAGAAATAAAGACAACAACTGCGGCATTGCCAGCTTGGCCAGCTACCCTCTGGTGTAGACAGCGAAGACACTCTAACGCTTCTATCATTTTCTACTCATAAGGGACCTCCTTTACCAAAGCTCCATGTACGTACACTGCTGCAGAAACATTACTTCTGTGTGAAATCCCTAACGTCTTGCTGCCTTTTGTTTTGCGCAGAGGATCAGTCGTTTGGATGCTCAACGAATTCTTTATTAACACTTTCAATTCATTTAACTTTCTTTATTGTCATCTTTTACAACCTTGTCGTTAGTTATCGTTTTCAGAGTTGCCATTTTCAGAGTGTCTTCTAATGAACATTTTATCCACTACATTCGGAATACAGTCAATGAATCACCAAAGAATCTCGCTTTATCTATACCATGAAAACCCATGGAAAGAGGCACTCAATAATACTCTATGTAAAACAATAAATATTGAAATACATTCCACTTATACAAAAGGGGCCGCAAGCACTGCTCAAATTTTGTACAATATTCTATTTGGCTTGATACTTATTTCAATTTTATTTCAAGGAATTCATGAAAAGAAAGACAATGGGAAGCACCATAGAATTAGACTCTTTAAGCGTGTCATTTTGCTAGAAGTGCAAACTGATTTAAAACAATGGCACATGCAGGAACTTAATAAGTGGGCAAAAAGATATTTTTAATACCTTACAGAGATAGGAAAAATAGTCGTACATCGCTTGTGGATTGCTGTGAATTGCTTCACAATGCTCCGATCGCCACGATTCCTTCAGATTCGAAGAATTCAGATCAGAGTTTTCTCGATATTGCTGGGCCCTCCGATCATTATTAAAAAAGTTAGCAGGCGCATGAAAAAACGTTCACAAACTTCTCTGCAGAACTTGACATCGTCTGTGTCTCTTTGCCGTGTGATCCGGTTGATAACAGTCACTGAAACTTTGCGCAATTTGGCGTGTTTAATGTTGAACTGGTTGCTCATTGTTCGATTGCTATGGTATTTAGTCAGCATATTGTGCCATTTCATTTACGTTACATGTTCCAATGCTTCCCTTCTATTCAGACGGAAGAAGAGACGACCTGTCTAATTCTGTGTATCTAACATAATGTTGATGATTGGTTGAGAAGGAACGTTGAGATTTCTGAATAGGATTCAATATAATGAAAAATATACACTTACTTCCATCTACTTAGGTTTACTCAATATCATGTCAATTGATGTGATAACCTTCAACAGCACTTTCATCTCTTTTCTTTCACAGGCTGAAGTTGCATCATAACCAGGACTTGATATTTCGAAGTGAACAGTTCATGAAGATTTAGACATAGAAATTTGTGCTGTATGAGTTCCTTTTTACTTTACTTGCAAACAATAAATAAATTTCCTGAATAAAATGAATTTGCTCAATTCAACAAAAACAGGCTCTCTGCAGTGCTGATAAAATATGGGGAGCAATTCTTCCTGATGAAGGCATCAAACCCGAAATATTCTTCACCAGGGTCTCTTTCCTATACCCTGTCGGTGTAAATTACTGCCATGATGGAGTTCTCAACATTTAGCTTGGTAAGCGAGAAGCTAACTAAAAGAAAACTTTCAGTTTGATTGTTGGAGATTGGATCGTTCGGAAAGGTCGCTTTGAATTGATACCGCACTTCTTCGTTCGCAAGATTTCAGGTTCTGTTGCGTTGTCAAGAACAAGGTTTAATTTCCATGACTGTGGAGAGCACGAGGATTTGAAGCAATCCACTGCAAGTCTGCAACTATGCATTTACCAGTGGAAGAATTTCAATCAAGTTATTCGTTAACTTTGCACACTGCAAAATAGGATATTTTCTGCTACTAACTACCACATCATTGGCAGAAAAAAGGCAATTCAATATTCACATAAAATATTGTATTTGAAGTGTCTCATAGTCATCACCAACATATTTCATTTAAACAACCCTTACCACATTCTCTCTTTCTCCCTCTCTCACGCACACACACACGCTCATGCGTACAATCTTGAACATTCACGTAAAAGGTGCTCTGTAAATACGATAGTACTTTATGGCTGAGATGCTTCTGACTTTATATAAACGTTTTGGCTGTTAAATTGTCAGGTTGCTGTGTAGTTTTGCAGTGTACATTTTCCTTGACATGAGCTGTATGGAGCTCTCTTGGGCAATGCTATAAAAGCATGACAACAATGTAATATAGTGCGCATAATGTAATGCAGATCTACTGTTTCAACTTCAAGTACATGCAGAAACTTCAAGTACATATCTAAGCAGCTACAAAATAGGCAGAATGGTCTTCAAATTTCATTCATAGTTTCATTGATGATGAAAGCTGATTAACATGTTCATAGACAAGGATTGATAATAAAAAAAGGTTTGTCTATGTAACGGACCACCTGAAATTCAATCGCTTCTCACACCTTTCAATCGTGTCGCACAACAACATGTCATGCATTCTTCAAGCAACGGAGGGAAAACCACGATTGACCGGTCTATCTGACACGGTGTAGTCGTCTTTATTCCAGTGACAAGTTTCGATCGGTGCTTCGGTCCTGTTCACGCAAACTGGCACATCAAATGCCGCCTTGATAACAATTCACAGTACATACATGTAAATGAGAGAGGTAAAACGTGACCTTCAGTTCACGTGCACTAGACATTAAAATGTCTTCCCAAAATATAAGAAGCAAATAGTGACTTCTACTGACTAAAATAATAGTAATATGAAAGAAAGTCTAAAAATGATACAGAAGCAAAATCACTTAGAGACTAATCGTGTCCATGTGTCATCCACCACACACTTCACTCTGTTTCAGCAACCGAGGTTCTCAAATGTCATGCATCATACGATAGCTTGCATTCTCCGCTTTCAAATGAGCTGTGACAAACTTATATCCGGTATTGTATTTGCTGAACAGTGCCAAAATAAAAAAAACCGCAAAATTTAGAAGTCGCACTTTTCAATAAGACGGCATGTGATGATAGTGAATAAAAACAACCTGAAGAATGAGCATTTTCTGAGCTTTCTTTGATATGCTGGTCATCAAGATCGGTGAACTAGGAAAACGATATCGTGTAGTTATCACAAAATCATGACTCTTTTAATTGAAACTGTTATGCTGTCACCATAGAGTAGGTATATTAGGTAGAGTGGTAACTCAGCATTTATTAAATCCCCAATGTGTATACACTTTCAATTTTATTACATGAACTCAAGGGAGATACAGTCGGAATTTATTCCAAATGTGAGATATGCATATTTATGCAGTTTTGAAGAAATCACAACAGAATTGACTGATCATGATGGCATAATGCAGAAGGAAATGATATTATTTTACAGATCCTCCGAGTCATGACAGCCTTGGATAGGTAAAGCTTGTTAAATTAGCAGCTCGATTGGTTCCTACTATGCTTAACCTCAAGATTATTTTCTTAAGAGTGACCTTATCACAGGCAACCTGCCACTGGTATGGCAAAATCCATAATCAAAGACAATGACTTCAATTGACTTTGAAAGATGTAAATTGGTCCACATCATCATTCAGATTCAAGAAATGAAACATGAATTTGATGAATCATAAAATCATGCCGGTGAAACTTGAATTAGAAACTTGAAATTTCAGCCAAGAGAGCACGAATAATATCGCGACTTTTTCATGAAAGACTTTCATTATAATACCATTCCTGAAATTTCCCTTGATAATCAGCCTGATTTCCGCTTAGTTGCGATGCTTATTAGCAAATATTCATTTCTTTTGATATCTGACTTGTTTTATACTACTTATAACAGGGCGTCATCTCGGTAGTATATAAATTGGCAAATTTTGACTTTTTCAGACGTGCTCAAATAATTTTTTTGGACCACTAGAACGTTATCTCCACAAAAAAACTGAATCTTTTCATATAAAAATTTTCACTGTATACAGATGCTTTTTCAGTCGACACTCTACCTATATATCCCTACGTTATGGTTGTCACCTTTCTATTAAAAAATGCTCATGTTTGATATCCTCAGGAATCCGTGTAAGGAGCGTGAACATGTAAGTGTTGTATTATTCAAATAAGTTCATTAATTCTTTTACAAACTTATTCAACATTTTTCTCATTATTACTAAATACACAAGCACCGTGCAAGGTGAGCGAAGGTTCAAAACAAAATAATACACTTTTGTCTTTTGTCTCTCCTCGCAGTGACTGCAGATGGAACTTGGACCAGCACCTACCTATTGTCAAACAGGGAACGCCATCATTTCCTAGACACGTTCTTATGTCCGCAGCGTACAGGCTTTCTTGCACTACAATGGGCAAATCCAAAAAGACTCCTAATTTTGATGCAAATTTCGTTTTAGAAAATTTTTGTCCTGGAATAAATGTCACATTAAACGATGTGTGGTTCCATCATAGATCAATCTTAAGTATGTGAGAACCACAACATTTGTGTGTAATTCGCTAAAAAATCGCCATGTTTGAAATCATGGCGTTGGTTATGTGACAACGATGTAGGCATTCAACGAATGACGTGGAATTGCATTGCAATATTATGTAATAAATTTCATGAGATGATATTACTCCAATATTACTGCTCAAAATACACAAATATTATTACATTATCTAAGATGGTCATCACGAGCTCATATAGGCCTGATATACCAGCATGCGACTGTACAAGACCAATGATTCAATATCATTCTTGTTTTGTTGCATGTCGTTGCTGTTCTGAATAGTACTCTACATGCATCGTATCATAGTAAATTGATTGAAAGTCTTTGAGCTAATTTACTTGTCAGTAAGCCTATATTAATGCTGAAACTATTGATACAATGAAATAGGCAAGCGCAGTACAAAAATTAGATCTGTATAAAAATGGAAGAGAAAAATGCCATCTGATTAATGATTCTGTATTTTAACTTTATGAGAAAATGATTTCAACGGTCTGGAAGAGCAAAATTGAGTGTGTAGTCACTCAACAGTTCGCAATTTTTCTTGTATCAATTATATATTACAACATTGTAGGCCTACCTACATGTACTGTAAGCATTGTATGCCAGTAAAACTATTTTACATGTTTAAAGCTCATACGAACATACACTGTAAATCGCTGGATACAAAAATTTCATACAAACACATACCAAGTTTACATACAATTTGAAACCAACATTTGATACGAGATTCTGGTATATATAAAGAAATCTGGTATGTTTTTCATACGAATGGCCATTTATTTTCGTATGTGATTGGTATGTAAACGATATGAACTATGCTAACTGTGATTGGCTGTTTTACGTTGAAATACGAATTCTTGGTATGTTTTATATACGAGAACCCGATGCAAATTGGTATGTGTTTCGTATGTCTTTCGTATGAATAGCTTTAAGTCATATGGCAAAAAATATGTTATACTACATACTACTTACAAATAACTTTTTTCCAGTAATATACCAGCCGTTAATATTTCTTTGTGAAAGTGTGGTATTTAACTAGATTAGATTTGTTGTGAAATTAAAGCCGCATTTCATCTTTACTACTTGTCTTATGGCATTCACAAGACTGATAATTAGCTCATTTCCATGAACTACGTGGGGTGTCCAAGAATTAGTGGCGTATTTTCTGAGAAACCAACTTCCGGTTATCCTAAATAACTTTATTTGACACTCATTTTAAGCTGAAAGCGTGGGGAATGCAGCCCTCAAAAAAGCTAATTCCTATTTAGAATACAAAAAAAGTTATCGATTATTGAAAATCACGTAGTTACATGCTTCATACACAAATGTCATAAATGACACACACACACTGCACTCGTGAATCTTTTTTACGGTGAAGCACGTCTGCTCATCGTCCCCAAGTCTATTGTTCAATGACAGCGAGATGCAGATGTCTATTGACACTACGACGAGGCTCGTGCTGTTGTCTGCACCGTTCATTGCTTAATTTCATTGCCGCACCGTTCATTGCCTCGATCGATGCCTGCTGTGCAGAATTTGACATGCAATTCGGACATTCTCACAATCCTCGACGATGGCTACGGTTGGACAACGTCTAACGGTGTGTTCTTTTGAGGCGCAACGGGCAATGGTCTATTCATTGTGGATGACAAAGCACAGTGGAAAGTCCATCCATGCAGAACTTCAGAAAGCTGTCGGACCTGAACACGCAATGTCCTTGCGGTCTGTCCAGCGGTGGTGTCAAGAATTTCAAAGCGGACGAACGGCACTCGATCGCGAACCCGGTCAGGGGCGTAGGCCGTGTTGGAGTGCTGAAACACTTCCCTCAAAGATCAGAGAACTGCTCGACGAGGATGCCCGCATGACCATAAGAGAAATGGAAGCTCGTCTCCAAACCCCACGGTCGAGCATCTTCAACGTCATGAAGACCGAGTTGGGTCTGAGCAAGCTCTCCGCTCGATGGGTCCCTCGACTTCTCACTGATGAGCTGAAGCAACGCCGGGTGGACGCATGCCAGCAGAACCTTCAGTTAGTGAGCGATTGCGGCGGTGTGAATGACTTCCTTTCATCTCTTGTGACGTCTGATGAAACCTGGATACTTAACCTGGTATCTTTAAACCTTTATCATTGTGCTGGTATGGCTTTAAGTATGTAAAGCATACCACATTTGAAATAACATGCGAAAAGCATACAAATATATACCAAGAGAACACAGAAATATACCAATAAAATATTTTGGTATGCATCCTTCGTATGTGATTGGTATTGAGCGATTTACGGTGTAGGCCTTCTGATTCACAAAATGTGATAAGAATTGCGAAAGCATGAAAAAGTTTATCCGGAATACCGCAATCATTGCAGATTAAATCAACATTCTAATTTCGCTAGATAATATGCTTTAGTGGCAAACTTTGTGTTGCACCAAAATTTACGTCTGTGGAGTTCTGTCCACAAATTCAATCTAAACACCTCAAAAAATGCAGATGAAGATTAATGTATTCATTAGAGGAACTGAAATATTTGTATGAAAGTGGTCAGCCTGCGATAATAGTTTTCCACTGAATTCTTGTCACATAACCCATGGCGTCGGTCATGTGACAATTTGTGCTATTATCAAACAATTTAGTGCAAAAGAAAAATAGCGAGAGTGAAAGTTCTACTGTCATTAGTTGCGCAAAAAGTAGGGCTACTAGCACGTATGATTTAAAAGTGGACAATCTTTTTCAATATTCCAGAATCTCTACATTTTGACATTCTGACATTTTGTGCTCAGCAAGATTGGAGTTTTTACATAAGAATTTATTTTTTCAGCAAATCATTGATTAACGACAGTGATGTGACAATATATTATTCTGTGGATGCATCCACGCATCTGAGTCTCAAAATGAAGCTTTCTAAATATTGAGATCATTGATATGTAGACGTCGGCTATGTGACATCTGAAACTGTGGACAGACACATGTTATCAATTTTCGTAAAAATTAGATATCCATGCTCCGAATTAAAAATATTTCGGATAACTGGGTGTCTTGAACAGCATTTTAAGGCATTTTGGTAATCTCTAACTCGATTGTGACAATGACTATATGCACACCGAGAATTAGTACTCGAAGCTGTGGACATACGAATTTACACCATTTTCGAACTTTGAGCACGTCGATATCAAGAGTTAATGACAACTGCATTAGGTGGATCTAGCATCAACTTAAAGTTCAATGTGTTGCTCTAAAACAAATTCGACCATTAACATGTCTCAGATTGACAAAAGACACTAAATTAGGAGTTTTTTTGGGATTTGCCCCAATAATACTATCATATTAAGTAGCGCCTTTTAAATCCCAACAACGACATTTATTCTGAGCAATTCTTTTCGTCGCTGACTTACACTTTCACGACTTTTAATTTTGATGCACAATTTTGTATTACTGATCAAAGTATTGATAAGCAGGTGAACATCTAAAATTGCTTTCTATACTTGTATCTTTCACTTGGAATCAAAAAGTTACCTCTGAGATGCATTAAATAAGTTTTGTGTTGACATTTAGTAACGTCGCTGACTTACGCACACAAAAATGATTTTATAGATGTTTCTACATTAAGCGGAATTCCTGCGAATTGCATGCATGAATGTTAATTTTTTGTAAGATATATCTTGTACATATCATAGTTATCATTTGAATGGTCGAAATTTGATAGTTATAGTAGATGTAATTGTGGTAGATTTATTTTTGTATCGTCGCTGACTTACAGAAAAAAAAATTTCTGTTTAAGGTTCTCCAAATCATTAATATGAGTTTTGTTCGTCTAACTATTCTATCTGTATCAGCTCTGAACCCCAAACTCAAGTTCGTCTGAACGTAGATGAACGCAGACAACATTGTACTTAGCTTTTATGCATGTCTTAAGTTATTATTTTTATTGATAAAAAAACAGGATTACTTACATGATCACGCCATCAACAGTTTGTAAACATTTGATGATTTTTTGGTGGAAATCATGACATTAATCTTTGTGACAATCTCAAATACTAAGTAATGCACGAATACTTTGATAAAGTCTGAAAACATCAACTGTAGGTTATTCTTTGATAATCCCAAGCAATATTACTCAGGAAAAAGGTATTTTATGTTTTGGTCAATGGTTGTCATAAGCGAAGAATTGCTCTTATACAACAAATCTTCAAGTTATTAATGACAATACTACAACTCAAGAATGCCAATATCAGATTGAGTAATAACAATGAGAAAGCATCATCAGCACTTCATTTTAAAAATAGTGAATAGTCCGTTTGACGTTGGAGAAATTGTTCACTTGATTCTGTACCTGCAGTTGTCGAACAAGCAAACCTGTATTGTTTACAATGTTTATGTTCTTTGCCTTTGACTGTCGGATATCTATGGGCACGCCCATCACAGAAGCATCTACGACCACAGAATTAGATTGTTTAATCGTGTCATTTTGCTAGAAGTGCAAGCTGATTCAAACAGATGGCACATGCAGGAACGTATTAAGTGGGCAAAAGGAAATTTTTAATACCACACAGAGATAGGAAAAATAGTCGTGCGTCGCTTGCGGATTGCTCTGAATTCCTTCAAAATGCTCCGATCGCCACGACTCCCTCAGATTCGAAGAATTCAGATCATTGCGCAACAGTTTTCTCGATAATGTTGGGCCCTCCGATCATTTTAAAAAAAGTTAGCAGGCGCATGAAAAAACGTTCACAAACTTCTCTGTAGAACTTGACATCGTCTGTGTCTCTTTGCTGTGTGATCCGGTTGATAACAGTCACTGAAACTTTGCACAATGCGGCGTGTTGAATGTTGAACTGTCTGCTCATTGTTCGATTGCTATGGTATTTAGTCAGCAGATTGTGCCATTTCAATAACGCTACATGTTTCAATGTTTCCCTTCTATTCAAACGGAAGAAGAGACGACCTGTCTAATTCTGTGTCTACGACAGTCAATTCATGAATGTGATGATTCACGGGCACACTACTGGCTTTGTCTTGATCGCATAACATCACTGAACATCATATAGTATTCTCTCTCCCTCTCTCTCTGAACAATGATATGATATGATGAATCACACAACAATGATGCATAATAATAATCGAGGTAAAGTCAAGGTGTAGGGTGTGGCATTCCACATTTGCAGCTCCGCCGGGTTAAAGATATTTCTAGTTGATTGCATTAGTTTTATCAGCAAGAAGCTCGCCTTCGGTTGTTTCAGTGAACATGCAAATATCATTTGAAGGAAAACGTGCGCTGGTCACTGGTGCTGCTGGAGGCATTGGAACGGCGATTACTCAGCTGTTAGTCGAATGTGGAGCAACTGTTATTGCTGTTGATGTTCGTCGAGATGAATTGTACGCTGTGTACAAAGATTGTCCAAAAGTGGTTCCTGCAGTCTGCGACCTGACACAATGGGAGGCGACGAAGGAGATGGTGGCGAATCATTTTCCTATTCATTTGCTTGTCAATAACGCTGGGATATCTATTCCAAAGCCTTTTCATGAGTATGATATCGATGTTATTGAGAAGTTATTAGATATCAATCTGAAGGCTGTGATAAACGTTTCACAGGTGAGACGACCGTATTTTTCAGTTTATATGAATGCTGCTTCTTTCTCCAGGCTATGAGCACAATTTCCAGCATGATATTTTAGTTCTTTGTATTTTTATCAGCGTATTTAGAAAGAGGTTCTTCTGTGAAGCCTAGCGGTTATTTTAGCTGTTTTTAGCGGCGTACAGTCTACAGTGCACTTTCCATACCCGATTAAATAGTTGCAATTCTGTTAAGGATGTTGTAGGGTATACATGGAAATATCTGTTACATGAAATTCCATTTCCTGTCATATTGATGAAATACTGATCACGTAGAAAAATAGCTATGAATCTAATTGAGGAACCAAATTGAGAGGACCATGATTTCCAGCATGATATTTTAGTTCCTAGCATTTTCATCATTGCATTTAGAAAGAGATTCTTGCATCGACAGTCTAAGTGTTGAATGTATTGTGATATCATTGCAGTTCCTCGCACTAGTGCAAGAACTCGATATCATGCAGGAAATATAATACTGCATAGCTTGGACGTGCTTCCAACCATGATTGAACTCACTGTCTATGTTACTTAAAGCACTCGACACTTCGTGTCTCTTGATTCAAACATAGAAGTATACTTTCTATGGTATTGTTAATTTCTATGGATTCAAATAACATGGACAATTGGTTCATTTATGATGGAAGCGCAGAAAGTTGTGCGGTAATATATCCAATGCTTGCAACAAGGTGACCTGACGGCCGGACAAAAGTCCACTCATTCATGTAGACTCGCTTGACCAGTGAGTAATGCATCTACGAAATGCAAGATACCCCGACATTCATACATTCACGAAATTCTCTTCTGAATATCTAGTATTCGCTTGAATATGGAAACTTGATGAATTTGAGTTATTTGAGTTAAAGTGATTCATCATGTAACATTTCATTTCAATTGAATCAGTAGACGTATGGTAGATAGGCCAGCAGGGTCCACTGGTTTCCTCCTCAGGTCTCAGTAGGTGTAGAAATTCCCACTAGAAAGCTTTCCGCATCAGATGAAAGACGATTTTGTGCATGTCCATGATGGTACATAATGCGTAAAATTCATTTAGTTACTGTCTACATCATGCTCATGCAAGTGCGCTGTGTTGTAAGATCGAAAAATTCAAATATTTTGCTTTGGCGCATGATCGTACGTGTCCTGTTGGCTATGAACAAGTTGGCACAAATCACTGTTCAAGATGAAAGCTGTCACTATATCCATATTTCAAAACATGACTGTTGACAAAGTTTTCATCGCGAGTTTGAGATCTCCGCATCTGCTTTGAGTCTAAAATTGCAGCAATTGTGATAGGGATGTTCTGAGAGCGATTATTCCGATATGGATGGATAAATTTAAAATAATGACCGACTTTAAGGTTCTGCTGCACGAAATAAATCAATTTCAATAAAATTAACTATCTGAGGCCACATTATGGCAGTAGACATCGAGAAACCGTCTCGTAATAAACTAATCTTTTGTAAAATGTTGTTCATTCATAAAAACACCATATTACCTTATAAGTCTAATAAATGTAGTCGAGACGATGCTCGGATGATTAATTCTATCGATCTGCTACACGCAAACAACATTGTTTTACTGAAAATCAACTTTCCCTATGTTTTGATGTCGTTTTGAATTTGTAAAATGGGTCTACTGCACCCCCTTCATGTCTCAGGGGTGTGGAAAATCACAGGTCTCTGTGAACAAATGAATAGTGAGAAGTATGGTATTTTGGTTATAGACCTCTCAGACGATGGACTTTTCTATTTAAATGCGAAATCTGTTTTCAAGTTATAGGAGTAGACTTCACGGAAGAAATTTGTTCCCTTGGCTAGTTCATAAATAAAAAATAAACAAACGCTTTTGACTTCAATGGAGCGACATGTTTCCCCCGTTCTTTGTCAGGCTCAACATACGGGAGTGACAAGCTAAGTGTGCAATACAGAAGATGACAATTCACAGAAATATCGATGACGCAACATTGAAATTAAATTGTATAAAAACGAAATGAAAGATACTATTTACAAAGAAATATCACCACGGAAGAAGTAAACACAAGACATGTTCTTTTTGTCCACAGAGATCTGGAATGATCGATATGTACACGTACGAGTCGCATCTATGTGAACTGTCATATTCTGTATTGCACACTTAGCTTGTCAGTCCCGTGTCCAACCTGACCGAGAGCGGGTGAAACATGTCGTTCCATTAAAGCTGAAACGTTTGTTGAACAGCAATATGAATGCGGTTGAATTTTTTATTTATGAATATAGGATTATAACTACAGGATGTAACAAAAGTATCTGATCCACATTAAATTATGCACTTATCACACCGTCATACGAAAGCCTATAAAATCGGCATCTACCTAAACAAACTTCTAGACATGCAAAGTCATTGTATTTGCCCAACAGCTCACTTGTATTATTAATCACAAAACTACAAATCATTTAATGTTCACATCATTTTTATAATAAACAAAATTTATATGTATTCTACATGAGTTATGAAATTTCTCGTTAATATCGTCATAGCCTTGTACGGGAGGAAATTCCTTTTTGTTGCCATTGAAATTGAAAATTGAAAACATTCCCTTGTAATGGCGATGTTTCTAATTTTTAAGATAAATAAAATTACAATGTGTAAACCGCCCGACGTTTTGTCCGCCGCTGACTTATTCATGGACAAACTGGCATTGGCAAGCGATGGTTTAAATATCAAAAATGACTTCTCATCAATTCGTGTTTCCTATTCATGGATGGACAATGGATCCTCATGTAATTCGCTTCAGCCACTCTAGTATGAATAGGGTTGCTGAGGCGATCGATGATATCGACATTAAAGTCATCTATAGAAAAAGAACGATCAGAATGACGTAGGACAATATGATCTGAGATGGCACTCGCACTGTCTAGATTATCAATGCTTCTACGATGTTCAGCAAAACGGATGCCGAAGGGTCGATTCGTAGAGCCAATGTAACACTCATTGCATAATCTGCATGTAAAACGATATACAACATAGCGCATGCTGCAATTATACTTATTGGGAAGCGCATGACAAACTTTGCAGTCACATTTTTCATTATAACTAAAATTGAAATTGTTGCTAATTTTGGTACAAGGTTGATTTATCACTCTGATAGGTAAATCGTAATTCTTAGTTAATTTATTAATTTTACGGGTAGCTGCGCCGCTCACGAAATTTAATTTTAAATTGATTTTGTTAGAGCAGTTATGGTTACTAGTCAATGGCAACAATTTCCCGTAGAAATTACAAATTCCAAGAATTTGAGTTAAGAGTTTTCAATGCCACTGCGAGGTGGAAGGTAGAGGTTAGATTGATACTTGTCGGTTACCTCTGTAACATAAGTTTCAGACCCGGGTCAGAAACTTTTGTTACAAGTGACGGTAACACAATTTCAAGGCAAAATTCAAGTATTGTTTGAATCGTACTGCTGTTTTAATTCAGTATTTTTTTCAATTCAATTTTGGTAAGACTTCAATACGCAAAAACATCGACAATGACTCCAAGAGAACACAAACGTACAAAAAAGTATTCCTTGAAGCGGGTGTTTCAATTCGTAAAATTGGCAAAGACTTCAGGATTCCACGAAATACTGTTCGACTGTTGTATAGATGCACAGATGGGCTGACGAAGATAAAAAACACAGTGGAAGACCACGAAAACTTAGTCCGTCCTCAAAGGATAAGTTGCGCCCACAAATGGAAGATACGGTCTCTTTCAGCGTTCGAAAAATGCCGACAGCGTGTTGTCCATAAGCACGCCACAGTAAATGGTGATTACTATCGTCGACAAATTCTTCCAATGTATGCTGAATGTGTCCAGTAGATTTTGATGTAGTACGGCGTAACTTGTCACACGGCAAAAGCATCCATTAAGAAATGCGAAGAATTGTTTCCAAATGTTTGGGTGCATTGGCCTAGAAACTCGCCTGACTTAAACCCATTAGAACATTTGTGGAGTAAACTTCAACAAATTGTAATTAAGGTACTATGACCTCAAAACCGAGAGTAACTGATTGCTCGCAGTCAAGATGAATGGGGAAACATCAGTCAAACGGAATGTAGCAATCTTGTTCTGAGTTGTTCTTGCATGCGTGGATGACTCTGGTGGGTATGCAAAATGCCAACTTTCTTTGACATGACTGTCATCAAAATATTCAGCATTTTCTGGAGCTTTAGATGTGTTCCTTTCAACATTATGACTAACATGTCAATATAGAATCGAATAACACAATCTTTGTTGTCTCAAATTAATCGATGAGCACATTACATGAAAAAAAGAGAAAGATGTTTATGTTATGAAAATTGCGCTAAGGGTGCGCTATGTTATGCAGCGTGTTTAGGCCGCATAATGGAGATATTCAACCTCAATCTTAATGGGCGAGGTATAGTGGCACTATGAACATAAATATAGCATTCCCAAGTAAAAAATCAATAATAATGCAGATGTTAGGTGGGTCAGAAGCTTTTGTTACACCCTGTATATCCAATCACTGCAATGAATAGTCAGTCACCTTCTCCAAAAATACATTTGGCCGAGATATCAACCTGGATATAGAGAATAGACCGCTATAGCCTAGATTTGAATCAGTCGAGCATATAGTAAGAACTGGGAAGTGTGTACCTCAATTTGTGCTGTGATAGTAGATCAAGAAGTTTATGAAGAAATGCCAAGAAATCTGCGGCCAACCCTTGACATCCCATGGATCTCATGGCCAAAATCAGGAGACCGTGAGCTTTCATGCATCAAAATGAAGTGTCCAGACGTCTCTCCATGTGTCCAGATTTCTTCGGCTTGCTTGGGTCAACGTTGGGAAGCACTGTGTTACACATAGATGAAGGATTATGACGGAATTCTGTCGCCTGCATATTTACATGTACAGCCTTGAGTCACATGTTTTGATTAAACATTGATGTAGATATCTCATCTTACTTGCAGGCTGTCTATTTGCATGTACAGCCTGAGTTACATGTTTTGATTAAACATTGATGTAGATATCTCATCTTACTTGCAGGCTGTCTATTTGCATGTACAGCCTGAGTTACATGTTTTGATTAAACATTGATGTAGATATCTCACCTTACTTGCAGGCTGTCTGTTTGCATGTACAGCCTGAGTTACATGTTTTGATTAAACATTGATGTAGATATCTCATCTTACTTGCAGGCTGTCTATTTGCATGTACAGCCTGAGTTACATGTTTTGATTAAACATTGATGTAGATATCTCATCTCACTTGCAGGCTGTCTATTTGCATGTACAGCCTGAGTTTCATGTTTTGATTAAACATTGATGTAGATATCTCATCTTACTTGCAGGCTGTCTATTTGCATGTACAGACTGAGTTACATGTTTTGATTAAGCATTGATGTAGATATCTCATCTTACTTGCAGGCTGTCTATTTGCATGTACAGCCTGAGTTACATGTTTTGATTAAACATTGATGTAGATATCTCATCTTACTTGCAGGCTGTCTATTTGCATGTACAGCCTGAGCTACATGTTTTGATTAAACATCGATGTAGATATCTCATCTCACTTGCAGGCTGTCTATTTGCATGTACAGCCTGAGTTACATGTTTTGATTAAACATTGATGTAGATATCTCATCTCACTTGCAGGCTGTCTATTTGCATGTACAGCCTGAGTTTCATGTTTTGATTAAACATTGATGTAGATATCTCATCTTACTTGCAGGCTGTCTATTTGCATGTACAGACTGAGTTACATGTTTTGATTAAGCATTGATGTAGATATCTCATCTTACTTGCAGGCTGTCTATTTGCATGTACAGCCTGAGTTACAAGTTTTGATTAAACATTGATGTAGATATCTCATCTTACTTGCAGGCTGCATATTTGCATGTACAGCCTGAGTTACATGGTTTGATTAAACATTGATGTAGATATCTCATCTTACTTGCAGGCTGTCTATTTGCATGTACAGCATGAGTTACATGGTTTGATTAAGCATTGATGTAGATATCTCATCTTACTTGCAGGCTGCATATTTGCATGTACAGCCTGAGTTACATGTTTTGATTAAGCATTGATGTAGATATCTCATCTTACTTGCAGGCTGCATATTTGCATGTACAGCCTGAGTTACATGTTTTGATTGAACATTGATGTAGATATCTCATCTTACTTGCAGGCTGCATATTTGCATGTACAGCCTGAGTTACATGGTTTGATTAAACATTGATGTAGATATCTCACCTTACTTGCAGGCTGTCTATTTGCATGTACAGTCTGAGTTACATGTTTTGATTAAACATTGATGTAGATATCTCATCTTACTTGCAGGCTGTCTATTTGCATGTACAGCCTGAGTTACATGTTTTGATTAAACATTGATGTAGATATCTCATCTTACTTGCAGGCTGTCTGTTTGCATGTACAGCCTGAGTTACATGTCTTGATTAAACATTGATGTAGATATCTCATCTTACTTGCAGGCTGTCTATTTGCATGTACAGCTTGAGTTACATGTTTTGATTAAACATTGATGTAGATATCTCATCTTACTTGCAGGCTGTCTATTTGCATGTACAGCCTTGAGTTACATGTTTTGATTAAACATTGATGTAGATATCTCATCTTACTTGCAGGCTATCTATTTGCATGTACAGCCTGAGTTACATGTTTTGATTAAACATTGATGTAGATATCTCACCTTACTTGCAGGCTGTCTATTTGCATGTACAGCCTGAGCTACATGTTTTGATTAAACATTGATGTAGATATCTCATCTTACTTGCAGGCTGTCTATTTGCATGTGCAGCCTGAGTTACATGTTTTGATTAAACATTGATGTAGATATCTCATCTTACTTGCAGGCTGTCTATTCGCATGAACACCCTGAGCTACATGTTTTGATTTAACATTGATGTAGATATCTCATCTTACTTGCAGGCTGTCCATTTGCATGTACAGCCTGAGTTACATGTTTTGATTAAACATTGATGTAGATATCTCATCTTACTTGCAGGCTGTCTATTTGCATGTACAGCCTGAGTTACATGTTTTGATTAAACATTGATGTAGATATCTCATCTTACTTGCAGGCTGTCTATTTGCATGTACAGCCTGAGTTACATGTTTTGATTAGACATTGATGTAGATATCTCACCTTACTTGCAGGCTGTCTATTTGCATGTACAGCCTGAGTTACATGTTTTGATTAAACATTGATGTAGATATGTCATCTTACTTGCAGGCTGTCTATTTGCATGTACAGCCTGAGTTACATGTTTTGATTAAACATTGATGTAGATATGTCATCTTACTTGCAGGCTGCCTATTTGCATGTACAGCCTGAGTTACATGTCTTGATTAAACATCGATGTAGATATCTCATCTTACTTGCAGGCTGTCTATTTGCATGTACAGCCTGAGTTACATGTCTTGATTAAACATCGATGTAGATATCTCATCTTACTTGCAGGCTGTCTATTTGCATGTACAGCCTGAGTTACATGTTTTGATTAAACATTGATGTAGATATCTCATTTTACTTGCAGGCTGTCTATTTGCATGTACAGCCTGAGTTACATGTTTTGATTAAACATCGATGTAGATATCTCATCTTACTTGCAGGCTGTCTATTTGCATGTACAGCCTGAGTTACATGTTTTGATTAAACATTGATGTAGATATCTCATCTTACTTGCAGGCTGTCTATTTGCATGTACAGCCTGAGTTACATGTTTTGATTAAACATTGATGTAGATATCTCATCTTACTTGCAGGCTGTCTATTTGCATGTACAGCCTGAGTTACATGTTTTGATTAAACATTGATGTAGATATCTCATCTTACTTGCAGGCTGTCTATTTGCATGTACAGCCTGAGTTACATGCTTTGATTAAACATTGATGTAGATATCTCATCTTACTTGCAGGCTGTCTATTTGCATGTACAGTCTGAGTTATATGTTTTGATTAGACATTGATGTAGATATCTCACCTTGCTTGCAGGCAGTCTATTTGCATGTACAGCCTGAGTTACATGTTTTGATTAAACATTGATGTAGATATCTCATCTTACTTGCAGGCTGTCTATTTGCATGTACAGCCTGAGTTACATGTTTTGATTAGACATTGATGTAGGTATCTCATCTTACTTGCAGGCTGTCTATTTGCATGTACAGCCTGAGTTACATGTCTTGATTAAACATCGATGTAGATATCTCATCTTACTTGCAGGCTGTCTATTTGCATGTACAGCCTGAGTTACATGTTTTGATTAAACATTGATGTAGATATCTCACCTTACTTGCAGGCTGTCTATTTGCATGTACAGCCTGAGTTACAAGTTTTGATTAAACATTGATGTAGATATCTCACCTTACTTGCAGGCTGTCTATTTGCATGCACAGCCTGAGTTACATGTCTTGATTAAACATTGATGTAGATATCTCATCTTACTTGCAGGCTGTCTATTTGCATGTACAGCCTGAGTTACATGTTTTGATTAAACATTGATGTAGATATCTCATCTTACTTGCAGGCTGTCTATTTGCATGTACAGCCTGAGTTACATGTTTTGATTAAACATTGATGTAGATATCTCATCTTACTTGCAGGCTGTCTATTTGCATGTACAGCCTGATTTACATGTTTTGATTAGACATTGATGTAGGTATCTCATCTTACTTGCAGGCTGTCTATTTGCATGTACAGCCTGAGCTACATGTTTTGATTTAACATTGATGTAGATATCTCATCTTACTTGCAGGCTGTCTATTTGCATGTACAGCCTGAGTTACATGTTTTGATTAAACATTGATGTAGATATCTCATCTTACTTGCAGGCTGTCTATTTCCATGTACAGCCTGAGTTACATGTTTTGATTAAACATCGATGTAGATATCTCACCTTGCTTGCAGGCCGTCTATTTGCATGTACAGCCTGAGTTACATGTTTTGATTGAACATTGATGTAGATATCTCATCTTACTTGCAGGCTGTCTATTTGCATGTACAGCCTGAGCTACATGTTTTGATTAAACATTGATGTAGATATCTCACCTTACTTGCAGGCTGTCTATTTGCATGTACAGCCTGAGTTACAAGTTTTGATTAAACATTGATGTAGATATCTCATCTTACTTGCAGGCTGTCTATTTGCATGTACAGCCTGAGTTACATGTTTTGATTAAACATTGATGTAGATATCTCATCTTACTTGCAGGCTGTCTATTTGCATGTACAGCCTGAGTTACATGTTTTGATTAGACATTGATGTAGATATCTCACCTTACTTGCAGACTGTCTGTTTGCATGTACAGCCTGAGTTACAAGTTTTGATTAAACATTGATGTAGATATCTCATCTTACTTGCAAGCTGTCTATTTGCATGTACAGCCTGAGTTACATGTTTTGATTAAACATTGATGTAGATATCTCACCTTACTTGCAGGCTGTCTATTTGCATGTACAGCCTGAGTTACATGTTTTGATTAAACATCGATGTAGATATCTCATCTTACTTGCAGGCTGTCTATTTGCATGTGCAGCCTGAGTTACATGTTTTGATTAAACATTGATGTAGATATCTCATCTTACTTGCAGGCTGTCTATTTGCATGTACAGCCTGAGTTACATGTTTTGATTAAACATTGATGTAGATATCTCATCTTACTTGCAGGCTGTCTATTTGCATGTACAGCCTGAGCTACATGTTTTGATTTAACATTGATGTAGATATCTCATCTTACTTGCAGGCTGTCTATTTGCATGTACAGCCTGAGTTACATGTTTTGATTAAACATCGATGTAGTTATCTCACCTTGCTTGCAGGCTGTCTATTTGCATGTACAGCCTGAGTTACATGTTTTGATTAAACATTGATGTAGATATCTCATCTTACTTGCAGGCTGTCTATTTGCATGTACAGCCTGAGTTACATGTTTTGATTAAACATTGATGTAGATATCTCATCTTACTTGCAGGCTGTCTATTTGCATGTACAGCCTGAGTTACATGTTTTGATTAAACATTGATGTAGATATCTCACCTTACTTGCAGGCTGTCTGTTTGCATGTACAGCCTGAGTTACATGTTTTGATTAAACATTGATGTAGATATCTCATCTTACTTGCAAGCTGTCTATTTGCATGTACAGCCTGAGTTACATGTTTTGATTAAACATTGATGTAGATATCTCATCTTACTTGCAGGCTGTCTATTTGCATGTACAGCCTGAGTTACATGTTTTGATTAAACATTGATGTAGATATCTCATCTTACTTGCAGGCTGTCTATTTGCATGTACAGCCTGAGTTACATGTTTTGATTAAACATTGATGTAGATATCTCACCTTACTTGCAGGCTGTCTATTTGCATGTACAGCCTGAGTTACATGTTTTGATTAAACATTGATGTAGATATCTCATCTTACTTGCAGGCTGTCTATTTGATTGTACAGCCTTGAGTTACATATTTTGATTAAACATTGATGTAGATATCTCATCTTACTTGCAGGTAGTCATCAAGGATTTGATGG
This sequence comes from Prostheceraeus crozeri, assembly GCA_907163375.1. Taxonomy (NCBI): domain Eukaryota; kingdom Metazoa; phylum Platyhelminthes; order Polycladida; family Euryleptidae; genus Prostheceraeus; species Prostheceraeus crozeri. The sequence goes on along the minus strand of CAJQUW010011382.1, from coordinate 137,538 downwards.
AGAGGAAGATCAAGGGCTCCATCGTCAACACATCATCAATAGCGTCTAGAGGAGGAAGTCATTTCGCCACGATTTATGCCCTCACTAAAGCCGCTGTATCTTCTCTCACTGAGTGTCTTGCCGTTGAATACGGACAGCATGGAATCCGGGTGAATGCCGTTCGTCCGGGAGGCGTCAAAACTCGTCTTTTGCAGCCGTTTCTGGATACGATGCCGAACGGAGAAGCAGATATCATCTCAAAGACACCCACAGGTCGTATGTCGACTCCACAGGACATTGCACAGACCGTCTGCTTCCTACTTAGTGATAAGGCATCGAATGTAACAGGAACTGAAATTACAGTGGATGGTGGTCAAAGTACTGTCTTTCTTTAATACTTCATCAATTGCTGAATCAATCTTGATACTGTCATCATTGAATGAATTGTAATGCAACTCGAGGAATTGTGTGTTCTCATTTGAGTTTAGCATCTTTTGTTTGAAAAACAACAAATGCATTAATGAATAATATGCTTTAAACATTACTCATAGAAGCTTTATAAGTAATACTGTCCGTTTTCTGCTGCAAAGAGTTGATGCCAGGTTACAAAATAGACAGATAATCATCTCCATGATATGTTTGAATCATTCATTCTTTTGGACGCAGCTACTGAAATGTCTCTCCACAATATGTTACATATGAAGTAAGAGACAATACGCAATTTACTTGTAATTTCGAAAATTTCTTTCTGAGTTTTATTCAGCGTTGATAAACTCTCCCAATGCAATCAAGCATGCTCCCAAATGTCTTCAGACATTTTCTTGCGACAACTGATCACAACACATCGCTTATCAAAGTCACCACTGTAAATCGGCAGATACAAAATTCTCATGTGAAGTGATACGAATGCACTTAGAAATAGAAATTAAGAGAACACACCAAGTATCTCATATCCATGGCGTCAACACGGTTGTTCGATTGGCTGATGGCTTGTAGCACTCGCTGCATCGTTACAACTCTGTCATGAGTTCGCAGGTATTTGCATCTTGTTCGTAAATGTGAAGCAGATGAGCAGTGCTAGCAATGACTTAATTGGCAGGACTATAAGTGTATCGTTCGTAGTTCACGATTTACAGTGTACCGTCAATTTCCAACTGATGCTTAAAACATAATTGAAAGATCAAATTTTGAAAAAATAACTGAATTCAAATGTTGCATTGCTGTTTGTAGTAGCAAGTTGGTCAAAAGTGACTTGAAGCATTGGAATGAGCGCGCGCCAATGTGTTTCTACTGTAGTTTTGAGTAGGTTTGAATCATCGGAACATCGAATATTCTATGATGCATCTGTGATTTTCGTGATTTTTTCATTTTCGTTGCATAGAGGTCAAATTTCCGCAATTGCCAAATACTCTGCGGAATTGAAAAATGTTTTTCAATTGTAGAATGCTAAAAATTCTCTTTGTCTTGACGAATATTTGAGATAGAATGATACACTAAATTATGAAATTAATCGAAATTCACTCTTTCGGTGCATTGACTTGAGAACGAGGGAGCGATTATGAGAAAAGTCAGGTTAGTGCACTTCGAATGAACAATAATATACAATAGAAACTCAATAAATACTTAATAAGTGTAGCCCTGAAAAGGGCTGTTGAAAGCGCTCACGCCGGTCATCGGGTAATATAAAAGAAAGAAATAATAGGCCTACTTAGATGGCGTACCGAACAATAAAACATATTTACAATCTTTATACAAGACATACCAGAAAAGAATAAACATAGAAGCGGTTCATCAGCAAAATGACCAGCTAGGTCGCGTTTCGGGTCCTCTAACATTTTGTACGCTCAAACCCTAGCTGGCGGACCCCCGCCAAAAAGGTGGACCCCACACATGACTTAACAATGATAACACTCTTAAATGAAGCCACACAAAATACAAAATTCTCTGGCTGACTGCAAACCAAATTTAAACAAAACTAAAAAATGCTTTTTCAACAGTCTCTCCATACATTTGATTAACTTGCAGGTTTCATATCCGCGTTTCACAAAAACTTTAAGCGTGCCTTTAACTTTAACAATGGCATACGGCAGATGAGAACATATCCTAAGGTAACGAAGAACTTGACTGGCAAAGACATTCGCACCCATATGAAGAGGAAGAAGACTGTCGGGAAAAGTGAAAACAATAACATCAAAACAAAATTGCTCAACCTTATGAAAAACTGATGTATGTAAACCATCACTAAAAATATTAAGCTTGACATCGAGATATTCTACTGAGGTGTTATCCGTCCCATTTCTCTCAGTCTTCAAATCCGCTGGATAAATCTTAGTCAACAAAGTGTCAAAATGTTTATAATTGAAAAGACATATATCATCGATGTAACGTGTGGTGCAAGACATCAATCTAGCTAATCCGAATTTCGCAGTGCGCAGCGTGCAGTCTTATACGATACTTGTAGCAAAATTCTTCTCTTTGATGCAAGCATGGGTAAACTCCTGAATCCCTGGTCACAATGCTCGTGGTGGCCTGTCGGAAATATGTTAACCAAGTGACGACCATGGCTCCTCACCCGGTGAAATCAGAATCCTGCTTCAAATCTCTCGAGTTACTGATGAGGCGATACTGCAATTCTGCATTACAATTACAAGTATTATAATTACCTTTCATATATATCAAATATTTATAACTACAAGTTGGATTACAATGAAACATCTATATCTGTTTTGTTTGTCTGGGATAATCAAACGTCTTCTATGTTGATATTCAAAATCACATATCAATTTATCATCATCATCAGTCGTTTTTTCTCCACTTCTGAAGATAGGCCTCACTATGGATCCTCTAATTTCTCCTGTCTTCTGCCTTCCTTCCGCTGTCAACACCGTTCCAGAAGTCATCTAGGTCTTCTTTCCATCTCGTGGGTGATCTTCCTTTGCGTCTTTTCCATTCAATAGGACACCAATTAGTGATGTTGTAAGTCCACCTATCGTCCTTCATTCTGGATACATCTCCGGCCCACTTCCATTTCGCCTTCTTGATGGTTATGAGCAAGTCTCTTAGGCCCGTCTGCTGTCTTACCCATGAATTTGTTCTTCTGTCTTCCCATCTAATGTTTTCCATGTTTCTTTCCATCTTCTGCTGAGCTGCTGCTATTTTTTCTTCCATCCTTTTATTTAGTGTACATGCTTCAGCGGCGTATGTCATGCAGGGCATCACACAAGCTTCGAAGAGCTTCTTCTTCAATATCTTCCTGACGTACCCAGTGGGGTGCCTCAGGGCAGTGTTATTGGGCCCCTTCTGTTTTCTGTGATAATTCACGCTTTTTTAAGTACGCTGATGACGTCACAATATTGCACTTCCTAAGTAATGCATGTGAAGATAATTTGCAGAATGAGTTTAGTCATGTTGAGAGCTGGTCAAAGAATATTGGATTGTCAATAAATTATGAAAAATGTTCCATCATGAATTGTACTACTAAAAAGTTCATGTCTTTACCGCAAATTTCGTCCAGAGAAACTTCAGAAATTATTGTTACCGTGTCTCATCTAAAGCTCCTTGGCATTGCATTTTCGGAAGATCTGTCCTGGAGGGAGCACATTTCTATCATTGTTAAGAAATGTCTTGGACGTTTGTACATTCTACGCAATCTAAAACGTTGTGAAATGTCACCTAAGTTGATGTTTGAATGCTATGTTTCGTTCATCCGCTCTGTCCTTATTTATGGCTATCCTACTTTTTGCAACCTACCATGAAGTGCTTGTTGCATAAGATACTTCGTGTTGAGAAGCTAGCTGCTCGACTTTTCCGCAGTTATGATTTTAATGATTTTTCCACTGTTAGTGAGAATCTATGTAAACGTCTGTACCTTAAGATAGAGTGTTGGCGATCATCCACTACGTGCTATGTTTCATGAAAGGACTCCTACCTTGAGAAACCCTCATTGTCTAAGAGCGCCACGATCTAAAACCACGCGGTCCGGCAAAAGTTTCATTCGCTTTGGGAGATAAGGTCTGCAATTCTTGTATTTTATGTTTTATGTTTTGTGGTCTTTTGTCAACCACCATTGTCCATGCGTTCACCGCACAATGTGAGCCATCAATAAAGTTCTATTCTATTCTATCCTGGGAGCTCTACTCTTTAATATATCCGAGTACTTGCCGAACGCTTTCCGACCGCTTTACTGGCTTTACTGGCTTTTGGCTTCAATATAAACTCTGTCTTCTCCCGGAGCTCTACTTTGTTTCATGTTTTTGACTGCATACTCGACCTCCTCGTATGTGATATTTGATGGCTCTTTTACTTCCTCCTCAGCGCCTGAAATGTCAGGAGCATGGTCGTTGCTGTTGTACAGCCCCTCGTATTATTTTCAATTCTTTTCAGAATGCCTTCTTTATCTCTGATAATGTTGCCATATTTATCTGCCACGGCTGTCAATTTTTCTGTTCCTTCTTGCGCTTTCCTTGAGACTTGCTTAATGCTCCTTGCTTGTCTTACGGCGCTTTCAACTAGTTTCATGTCAATCATTGAATGAATTATGTAATAACATTTTGGTCACATTTTACATGGACAAATATTCATTCTCCAGTATCTAAGATGCATACTTGAATATTTTGGGTAATAGCACTAATCATTCTGCTCTACATGTGCTTGCAGGTATATTTTGCACAGCTAACTTCACATAGAGTGATTATTATTGCGTGTGCGACGTTTCGCCCCAAAGGCTTAATCATGCACGAATGAAGGTGTACAGCGCAACATTCACATCATACGACCGAAGAAAATCGATAAAGAAAATTATCACGTAAGCACATGTTAAGGTTAAAAAATTCTACTGATAACAAAAATTAAAAGTACCATGAAAATCAAGAAAATCTTGAGGCGGATGTGCAAACGTTCATATGGTTGAGAAAGATTCTTGTCTGTTCATAGCTTGGTTACCAGCATCCTTGATATATCTGCTTTCCAAGCTCCTTCTCTTCACATAACCTTTCAGATTTCGGTGCACGATTTCCCATTCAACATTGATTGAATTTCCTTTATGGTCAGAAACAAAGTGTTCCTTCACTGCAGAGGGATTACTCGACATTACGTGTTCCTTTATGCGCGTCCCTACCAATCTATCAGTGAGACATCAAGATTGGTAGGGACGCGCATAACCTCCTGATAGAGCTAAAACTTCTCCATTTCTGTACATGAATAATCTGCATTGTTATAACAATGCTCTATATCTGTATGGCAACGATAAGCGAATGCTATAATCGAATTCGTGCGTCAATGCAGTCTCGCTGTGATAAGAATGGCTGCTAACAATATCATGCATCCGTTTTCGCTCACCTCTGCATGTAAATTGAATCACCATCGTCAAATGCTCAGATGAAGTTTCGAAGTGACGGAGTCTGCATTGTGTTCTTTTAATATAGTTGTTCTACATTGCACAATCACTACATGGTCAAGGGATTGAATCCTTTCAAGATGTTTCAGGTGAGAGTCGTCATAAAACAATAATAACTTGTCTTATTAAATTTTCATCAGAAAGCTGATGGCTTTTATAGATGTCGTAGGCTGACTGCGAAAAATATATTCTCTCAGGGCGAGTACAATTACCATTTTTCACCCAATCAATCTCAAGATATTTCTTCTAATACATTTCCATTGGGGAGCGGATTTGACCCTCCCCCCCCCACAGAATTAGATTGTTTAATCGTATCACTTTGCTAGAAGTGCAAACTGATTCAAACAGATGGCACATGCAGGAACTTATTAAGTGGGCAAAAAGATATTTTTAATACCTTACAGAGATAGGAAAAATAGTCGTGCGTCGCTTGCGGATTGCTCTGAACTCCTTCAAAAAGTTCCGATCGCCACAATTCCTTCAGATTCGAAGAATTCAGATCATTGCGGAAAAGTTTTCTCGATAATGTTGGGTACTCCGATCATTTTAAAAAAAATTCGTTTTCATCCTAAAAATAGACATTTGAAATTTGACCCATAGGGAAATTTTCGTTTTTTGCTTGTAAAAATCTATAGAATTAATAGAAACTGTGTAGAAAGTTGGCAGGTACTACGGACTTCATAAATGCGCTCCGTTACCTCTCCCACCAGTATCTGACTAACTTCTTGGAGGATTGATGACGGCATAGTTCAGCACACACATGGCGGGAACGACCATCAAACGAAATAAATGCGAGCCCTTAAGCACCTGTTTTTTTGGATAGTATACATGTCACAGATATCATGTATGTAAGTCACCAAAATCATCTATGAGCTACTGCCAATTATGACGTCATCTTTCAAAATGGCCGCCGTGATTATAAAATGGGCTTTATCTCGAGAATGAATGACTTTAAGGCCCAATAATGTATTGCGAACAGATAAAATCGACCATTTCCTTTCATTTGAGAGTGGTAATATGCCAATAAGATACTTATATGTCAAATAATGACGTCATAGGCCTCATTGAAAATGATTGGCCTATTTTGAATGCCTCATTGGAACTTTAAAACCCCTATCGACAGACTCGCTGGCTTGTGCACCATATTTTCCCAAAGATGATTAATGCAATCGAAAATATTGCACCACATGGTTGAATATTACATGAGCAGCTGTCGTGACGCTGATGCCAAGATCGAAATTAACAGTTGAGAATTCGGAAATTGAAGTCGCCAAGTCTGGCGAGAGGTCTTTTCCAAACCGAGCAAGTCGAACGTTGTCTAAGCTTGAACAAGACAGCGAGTCTGTCCACAGGGATTTTGCAACCTCATGGGAGAAGTGCGGTAAAGTTCCAATCAGCCATTTAAAATATGTGACAAATTTGCTGGAAACATTTATTCGTTGCAATGGTTGACATTTGTGAATTAATTAACACTGTGAATTTATAAGCTGAATTTTCTTTCCATGTCTTAAATTTATTTATGTAAGATACGTTAGATGTGCTAGGAGAAATGAAGACCTACATGTTGACACTATATAAATGCTTAGGCCTTAACTTCATTTGTTTTCGGCTTCCAACAGATTTCGTGATTATGACGGCCATTTTCAATGAGGCCTATGACGTCATTATTTGACACATAGGTATCTTATTGGCATATTACCAGTCTCAAATGAAAGGAAATGGTCGACTTTATCTGTTCGCAATACATTATTGGGCCTTAAAGTCATTCATTTTCGAGATAAAGCCCATTTTATGATCATGGCGGCCATTTTGAAAGATGACGTCATAATTGGCAATAGCTCATAGATGATTTTGGTGACTTACATACATAATATCCGTGACATGTATACTATCCAGAAATACAGGTGCTTAAGGGCTCCGATTGTTTTCGTTTGATGGTCGTTCCCGACAGGTGTGACCAGCATGATAGAAAGGCAGCAATTATTTTTTTTTATTTCCGGCAATATTTGATTAAATTCTTGTTTAATCTGCCTGATAATATTTTCTTTAAATTCTATAGGCCCTATGATCACGTCATCAATATTTATGACTGCAAAACCACGTTATGACTTTATGACTGCAAAACCCAGACGAAATAATTTTGGGTTTAAATTTTTACGGACATTCATTGTGGCTCATTTCTGTCTACAGAATTGAATGCTATAAATCTGTCCTGCAATATTCCTGTATAACAGCTTACTTCCTACATATTATGCAACTTTTGACAATAGGATAATAAATTTGGCACAATACCTTTGAAGTGAGAGATATTTTAAAATTCGAATGTTTGGAATATTTTGGCTGATTTCGGTATATATTCACGTCTAATGTGCGATATCAATTCTTGATGAAATAAGTTGAGATTACATAAAGGATTCTTCTTGTTAATATACCGAGTGTTCCATAAGTCCTCGTCACTACAGATTCAAGGCAATTCAATGACTGCATTCGTGCTTTAATCGTTATCTACAAAGCTTGATATCATAGTAAATCTCTTCGATAATCAATTCGATTTACTTTTGCAGACAAAGTAACGCCAATGAATTCATCATATTTATTTCTCCAGAGCACGACCGTTGTGACATAAACACAGACATGTAAGCTACAGAAAATCAGTTCACGTAATGTCAATTCACCTCGTACACATAGCATCATCGACCAGAACACATGAAAATAATGACAAGCAATGTTAACTATACACGGACAATACAATAAAAATCATGAAATAAATAAATGAAAATAAAAAAATTGAACAATCACTGAATTAATAATAATAATTAATACCAAGAAAAAAAATGGGAAAAAGGGGCAAAAGGTGAAGTAAATAACAAACTAGTTAGCACCGGTTTTTTTGGCAACGTTTTTTCTTCTTACTTTTGTGTTTTGAGTTTCTCAAAGTATTCTTTTCTTTTACCTATTTTAGAGTCTCTTTACATATCATACATGCGTCCAGCCCTCTGTGTGCAAAAGGAACTGAAACATTCCCTTTCTTTACCATGGTGCTAACTAGTTTGTTATTTACTTCACCTTTTGCACCTTTTCCCCATTTTTCCCACTGTAAACGGTCGCACTCCTCGCGCTGAGGGGCCGCGAAAGCGCTCAGGAGAAATAAATATGATGAATTCATTGGCGTTACTTTGTCTGCAAAAGTTGATCCGGCATAGATATTGCTTCAATTAGATTAAAATATTTGAATTATGATATTTCAATACACAGCACATAGTCTGCGGACAAAACTTCATTATTAATGATCGAATAGACATGAGTGCTGACAAAGAATCATCATTTGAAAAGAAAATTGCAGCTCGATCTGGTCGTCCGTCACTCGATGAAGCATCCCAGACTGATGTGACCATAGAAATAAACTGTATATCTGAAGTTCGCTAGAATGGAAATTGACTCAAGGTCGCGGCAAATCCGGGGGAACTAAGTTGGGGCATGAAGAACCAATTAAAGGCCTCGATTTGCTCATGTGACTGATTCTAACCCAATGATACAGACGTTGGCAGGTGCATCTAAGTGAAAATGCGTGAGATTTATGTGCAACTATTGTGTATTGCATGAAGCTTAATTTCCATTCTAGAGGTTTTATTGTTGTCAATTTCTGTGGCTGTAACAGAATACGCAACGGAAAAATCTAGCTGTGCACGAGAGATTTCGCTAACAGTTGGTGTTTCACTGGGAAGCGTGAACAGAAGTTTGAGAAGTTGGAATAACCCCTTTCAAGTACACCTTTGTACAAGAACTGGCAATGAATGACCCGTTCGCAGACTTGAATTTTGTAATTGGATACAGACCCATTCTGAAAGATGGTGCCGTTAAATTATTTTTTCTGATGAGAGCACTTTCAAGTCAAGAAGCACAATTTGTTTTATCATCCTACGGAAAGCGAGCGTCGCTTCAAGGAAGCTCCTATGAAATCGGCTGGTATTTACAGTTTGGGCAGCAGTTTCATTCGCAGATGAACATTATTATCAGCATGATGGAGCTCCTCCACACTTCAGTTTATTAGGAAGGAACTGGTTAAACAAGAACTGACAGCAAACTGAAACGTGCCATCGCGACTGCGTTGACCAGTGTTCATATAAAGTCCGGCAGCCAGCACGAGTTTCTGCAGGGAACGAGGCCGACAATGAGACTTTCACAGAATGATGTACACCTCATAGTCCGGCAGCCATCACGAGTTTCTGCAGGGAACGAGGCCGACAATGAGACTTTCACAGAATGATGTACACCTCATAGTCCGGCAGCCAGCACAAGTTTCTGCAGGGAATGAGGCCGACAATGAGACTTTCACAGAATGATGTACACCTCATAGTCCGGCAGCCAGCACGAGCTTCTGCAGGGAATGAGGCCGACAATGAGACTTTCACAGAATGATGTACACCTCATAGTCCGACATCCAGCACGAGTTTGTGCAGGGAACGAGGCCGACAATGAGACTTTCACAGAATGATGTGCACCTCATAGTCAGGCAGCCAGCACGAGTTTCTGCAGGGAACGAGGCCGACAATGAGACTTTCACAGAATGATGTACACCTCATAGTCCGGCAGCCAGCATGAGTTTCTGCAGGGAACGAGGCCGACAATGAGACTTTCACAGAATGATGTACACCTCATAGTCCGGCAGCCAGCACGAGTTTCTGCAGGGAATGAGGCCGACAATGAGACTTTCACAGAATGATGTACACCTCATAGTCCGGCAGCCAGCACGAGTTTGTGCAGGGAACGAGGCCGACAATGAGACTTTCACAGAATGATGTGCACCTCATAGTCAGGCAGCCAGCACGAGTTTCTGCAGGGAACGAGGCCGACAATGAGACTTTCACAGAATGATGTGCACCTCATAGTCCGCCAGCCAGCACGAGTTTCTGCAGGGAATGAGGCCGACAATGAGACTTTCACAGAATGATGTACACCTCATAGTCCGACATCCAGCACGAGCTTCTGCAGGGAACGAGGCCAACAATGAGACTTTCACAGAATGATGTACACCTCATACTCCGGCAGCCAGAGCGAGTTTGTGCAGGGAACGAGGCCGAAAATGAGACTTTCACAGAATGATGTACACCTCATAGTCCGGCAGCCAGCACGAGTTTCTGCAGGGAACGAGGCCGACAATGAGACTTTCACAGAATGATGTGCGCCTCATAGTCCGGCAGCCAGAGCGAGTTTGTGCAGGGAACGAGGCCGACAATGAGACTTTCACAGAATGATGTACACCTCATAGTCAGGCAGCCAGCACGAGTTTCTGCAGGGAACGAGGCCGACAATGAGACTTTCACAGAATGATGTGCACCTCATAGTCCGCCAGCCAGCACGAGTTTCTGCAGGGAATGAGGCCGACAATGAGACTTTCACAGAATGATGTACACCTCATAGTCCGACATCCAGCACGAGCTTCTGCAGGGAACGAGGCCAACAATGAGACTTTCACAGAATGATGTACACCTCATACTCCGGCAGCCAGAGCGAGTTTGTGCAGGGAACGAGGCCGAAAATGAGACTTTCACAGAATGATGTACACCTCATAGTCCGGCAGCCAGCACGAGTTTCTGCAGGGAACGAGGCCGACAATGAGACTTTCACAGAATGATGTGCACCTCATAGTCCGGCAGCCAGAGCGAGTTTGTGCAGGGAACGAGGCCGACAATGAGACTTTCACAGAATGATGTACACCTCATAGTCCGGCAGCAAGAGCGAGTTTCTGCAGGGAACGAGGCCGACAATGAGACTTTCACAGAATGATGTACACCTCATACTCCGGCAGCCAGAGCGAGTTTGTGCAGGGAACGAGGCCGAAAATGAGACTTTCACAGAATGATGTACACCTCATAGTCCGGCAGCCAGCACGAGTTTCTGCAGGGAACGAGGCCGACAATGAGACTTTCACAGAATGATGTGCGCCTCATAGTCCGGCAGCCAGAGCGAGTTTGTGCAGGGAACGAGGCCGACAATGAGACTTTCATAGAATGATGTACACCTCATAGTCCGGCAACAAGAGCGAGTTTGTGCAGGGAACGAGGCCGACAATGAGACTTTCACAGAATGATGTACACCTCATAGTCCGGCAGACAGCACGAGTTTCTGCATGGAACGAGGCCGACAATGAGACTTTCACAGAATGATGTGCAGCGTATGCCTACTGCGCAGGGTGTCCGCACAAATTTGAATGAAAATTTGGCTTTCTGCAAGAAAATTTTACTCAAATGCACGCGTCAAATTTAGAGGAAAAATTCCGGGAAAAATCTACCCAAAATTCTGTGGCTAGGGAGCTTACACACCATAAAATTAATATTATTGAAGACAAAAATTTGAAAAGTGACGTAAAATTGGTTGAATTGTTAAGGCGCAGGTAATAATTGGCAAATAACAAATACCAATATATGATGTACATGAATATATAATTCCAGTCACGGAAATATTCTAAAGACAAAATAATTGTAACAAACAAGGAAAGATATGAAGAGTATGATCTGGAAAAATAGAAAACACTTCAACCATAGAGCTAGTATGACTTTAACAACTTGCAATTAGTGTCTTAATTAGTCTCAAAATTTCCAGGAGTTTTCCAGGATTTCCAGACGGCGAGGACACCCTGCTACTACGAATCGGCACGTCTGCCGAGTTCTAGTGAGTTCCTCTTCTTGTCAGACAGGATCAATGAAAAATACATGTAAATCCAATAGGACGCATATTGCAGTTTTTGTCTGAAATGAAATTTTCTATGTTTTCTCTGATTAAACGAAAAGTACTAAGGTCAGAGTCATAATGTTTGGCATGGAATGTCTTCAGGTCATTTCCTTTCATTTTCATGCACCCCATCTATAAACCTAAACACATTTAGCTTTGGCAAGCCTCTTAATGTCGGCAAACACAAACATTTTGGCCCCTTCATCCACATAGAACCATATTCTCACATATATTGTCGATCAGAAGCATGATTATAGCACATTCACATCACAGGAAATGACCTGAAGACATTCCATGTCAAGAATTGTGACTCTAGACTTAATGCTTTCCAGTTGATTAGAGAAAACAAAGAAAATTTCATTTTAACCAATAACAGCAATGTGTTTCTCTTTCATCCTGTCTGACAAGAAGAGGAACTCACTAGAACTCGGCAGACGTGCCGATTCGAAGTAGACATAGGGTGTACATCATTCTGTGAAAGTCTCACTTTCGGCCTCGTTCCCTGCAGAAACTCGCTTTGGCTGCTGGACTAATAGAGATGATACAAAATTCTTTCAAATTATTTTATCGTCGCTGTCGTGTGTGTAGCCAAGAAAATGGTGTTATCGAGCATCTGTCATAGTTGGATGACAGATGCTTTTTTTTCTTTATTTTATCTTTTGTTTTTAAGGCAGAATGGTGTTTTTGTAAAGTTTGCGTAAATATAAACTTTTCATAAAAAATTTAATTGCTTTTACTTGAAGTTAGAAGGTGATTTATAGAGCGTTATTTGAGCGACGAGGACTTTTGGAAAGCTAATGCAAAATCTCTGATTTTCAATTTATCTGCTCATTTTGCATGCATGTTTGAAATTTGAAATTCATATTTCAGAAATTATTTTTTTATTATTTTGTACTTTTTAGTTCTGCATCTGATTAGCAATTATTGAAATTTTTCAGAATCACATTGACTTTCGCTCAATGTCGATAAAAGTCACCGAATTGGGATGTTTCTTCACCTGCAGAAACTAAATACTAAAATGAGCAATTTCAGTGATATTTCAGGTGAAACAAAAGGTTGAATTATTTGACCTTTGAACTCATCTAATGCAATCATGTATTCTCAGAGCAACTAATGATCATCGTTTTATTAACTACCTTCACCAGATCATTCGATTAGGGTAAGGTTTATTTGTTTTTGTTGTCATTTTCCACTTCAAAAAGTGATCTAATGTAGATTTGTTGCAAATTGGCGGTTTTTGACCTTTGACCTTCATCTCAGCCCAGGGATGACCTTAGAAATATAACTGATGCTGTTTTTCTGAATACCCTTTCAATGATTTTTCGATTGATTTGGGAGATCAGGAGGGGGACCGCCCCCAGCGGAACGCGTTCGGAAAAACACCTCAGTGGGGCAAGGGTTAATCATTCAGACACTACGCTGCACTGAATTGCACACATAGAATCCCGAAACGAACACTTATCAGATTGACAATGACATGACACAATACGGACGACAATGACAGATTGATGACAATGACAATGGCGTTGTAGAAATCACAAACAGCAGCACAATAGATAATGGAAAAGGTCTGCTTAATGCTGTGGCTACGCAAATGTCTAGAAGCAACAATGACTCCGAATCAACAACAAGAAAAGGACTTAGAAGAAATATTAGAAATAATGCCAGTTAAGGACGATAGCGAAGCAAAGTAAATACAAAAAATACAAAATTTATTAATGATTTAAATAATTGAAAAAAGTAGTATACCTTGACTTTATTCATAGCTTTTACGTTTCAAAACACAGTGGTATTTCTTTTAATCTATGAATGCTGTAATGGATCGCACGTCTTCATTGAGATGTTGGATGTAGATAGGCTACGTGAGAAAAGCACCGTCGATTCAATATTTAAAACGTTATTTAAAAGGTAAATAAAAAATTGTTAGGTATTATTTGTGACAGTAAGATGAAAATGGTCCTCACATGTAAATTCTATTGTAAAAAGGGCAACATCTCGCATCAATGTACTACGACGTCTTAAACCGTATGTAGCGAGTGACTTTCTGGTTCAAATATATAACGGCTATATTCGATCCATCTTTGAATATTGCGCGCCGACTTTTGTAAATTTGAATGCTGGATTGTCATCATCAAAAGAGAGAGTGCAGAGTAGTCGATGCCACCGTGTAATTTGTGGATCACACTGTGGATGTTGAAAGTTCATACCTTTAGACTACAGACGTATGATTTTGGGATTTAAGCAATTTCTTTGTGCAGTAAATGACGAAAACCACCTTCTTCATCATCTTGTGCCCCCAGTGATGACTCGCTCACAAAAATACAAACTCCCTTTGTGGCATGCTCCAAAACATTTCTGACATCGATGGCTAAATTATCAAACAGCGGATTCAGCCTACAGTAACTTTGTAAACTGACTTGTTGTTTGTCACTTTTGTTGTTGTTGACTTTCTATTTATTTTTGTCTTGTAATGAAGAGTGTTTTTACTTTCAAATGTTGCACATTCCCCACGCTTCTCATTATTGAGGAAATTCGAAGATAAACGTTATTCTATTCTATTCTAAAATTCAGTTCGTTTTTATGCACCTCATGAACCGATTATCTCGAAGAGCTTCTATTGTCAAAACTGCTGTTATTTCAGCACAAGAGAAAGAAAAAACAGGAAGACAGACAAGCTAAGTCGATGGAAGAAAGCCAGGTGAGAGAAACATGGTCTGTTCTTGCCATGTGGTAATTGTCAATTTGTTTCCTACGACACCTTGCAGTCCGGCGATGAGGGAAGTTCGTGTGGTGCATGTGAAAGCCTGTTGTCAGGATCTCGGAGCTCCGATAAGGTACGCAGATATAATATAATGACTTCTGCTCATTACTATCAGTCTCCTTCCTGATGCGATGAATCGATGCGGGTGAACATCTTCCAGAGGGTTCGGTTAATATAATGTCAAACCTAACGGCATCAATAGCTCAGCAACCTCCCGAAAAACTGATATGACGTACATTATGTTTTTCCTACTATAAGCGTCATTGAGGAAAATACATTCTGCGGTTCGAGGGCTCAGAATTCTCCACTTCGCCCGGTGCTGTATTTCGGAATGTCGTCCAGATGTTGTAATGTTCCATCATCGAGCATTTCAAGTGGTCTATCAATACATCCCCGAGATGATTGTCCTGAATTTTGAGGCATTTCTTAATGGTTTTTAATATGTTCCGGAATAGATGATGACTGTGAACATACGTTTCTGTCAAAATATTTAAATGTCTGCTCAATAACAGACGTTAAAAAGATAACTGATGATATAACAGAGAAAATGATATTTCACGATGTGTCATAATATCTCAACGATGGACAGTCAGGAGGAGCAAAAAAGACAGGAAAACTAGCGAAACATTGCAAAGGAATGCAATGTTCTACAACTTCTCCAATTCATTAGAAAGACATCGAGAATGAAGCGTATGATATCTCAGATCAGTGAGGCATGAAAATGTGACCATTATTCTTAGATCATCGGAGTATTCTTATCAATAATGACATATCTCAGTCTCACTACAAATATCTATTCTTTAATTAATTGTTGCATCATCTGACAAATGCACCATACATAAAGGTAATCAAATATACCAATCAAATGAGTTCTGCTTCTACAAGAATATCTCTTCTCATTTTCCATTTAGGCATGTCAGATCAATCATGCTGCTGTTTAAATACCCGACAGTAGATGCGAAAAGCAGATATGTCCGATGACAGGAACTTCCCAAGAATTTATGTCTTAAATCAAGCTGCACACGATAGAAATAAATTACTATGTATCCATGGACGGTAAATCAAAAGGATAATTACCAAAGAAATTGCGTCCAACGTGTGTAGATAATAGAGCTGAAATAAATATGCGACTCTAATCCATCATCTGAAGGTTTTAAAAACAATAATCTGAAGGCACGGCAATGCGCGAAGATTTGGTCATTAAAGCCCGATTCAGATGGGTAGTTATGCGTATTACAAGCCGAATGAATATGTATCTATCAGGCTTTATTGATTGATGGTGCAATTTCAAATTTAGAATTTATTTTCTGGTAGCGTTTTTTAGTTAATTTCATGACAATTCAACAGTCGTACAACCAACGACTTCTAAAATTTTAAGTTTTTCATGCTATAAATTCATGCATATTTTTTGAAGCCACGTCTCTGTTACTTCTTGTATGATGCACATGACAATACGAAGCATACATTGCGAATTATTTGAGGTGCTTTTTGCAGGTTATAGACGCCTTCATTCCATGAACTATATGTCATTCCATAAATGTGACAGTCTACAAAATGATGTTTCCTAGCCACATAGGCCCTATATCAAAATGAAAAGGCTACAAAATATCACATTAAGTATCACATTTTTTTCATTCTTAGACACGTTTTGCTGAACTTTTGAATGATTGTCAACACCTGTAGAGAACGAACCATGCGTCCTTGTCAGGATCTCATAACTTTATCTTCATCTTAATCTTAAACACTTCTATCTTCTTAAACAATCACAGGAGGGAGACTTAGTCGGCAGATGACAGGTCTGTGCGGTGTCAATTTTATAATGACCAATCAACCGTCATCGTTAGAACAAAGTTGACCAACTTGATAAAGTATTACTCACACGTTGTAGCAAGTATAGCAGTAGAATTCGTAGTCGAGGAACGTTCAAGTGAGCAATTTTTCACAATTCGTATAAGTGATTCCAATTAAGTTAAGTCCTTACTATATCGCATGCATTAGTCCCTTACCTATTGAAGCCTTATAAGACTACGGATAGGATTTTACATTAATAGAGTTACATGTAGATTACTTTGTGCCTAATTAATTGACATGATAGAATTCATGGATAATAAATTTTGATAAAATTACTGGCACTTATCATTTCCGGTTTAGTATATTGCTTTTACCTTACAGATTGATTGTACTAAAAAAACAAAAAAAACAAAAGGAAATTGTACAACAACCTTATCAATACATGAGTGGTTACTCAATAACAGCCTTTTCAGCTGTACTGTGAATGAGGAAAAACTTGATTGTTTTAAAAATGTCACTCAAATTATATTGTCGGCCTACTGAATTATAAGTTTATTTCTTTGCGGTTAATCAAATCTTTTACCCTATTTGACAGATTAACTCTCATGCACGGTAGGCTTTTTGGGGGAAATTTGTAATTTAATCAAAAAAACATTGCTACTTTTTGAAATTTGACGTTCATCATTCATAAGTATAATCGAACTTGGACAGCAAACTGAAATCATAGTTTCCATTTCATTGAAATCAACTGATATTAAAATATTGATAAAATTGGAGGAGGCAAACCGATGCATGTACTTAGGTCAAGTGAAAAAGGATGGAATGAGCCATTCGGAAGAGGCGGTGTAATTTTCAAAAGCGACCTCTCATTGTGCCTAGAAAGAAAAGCCTTCGATCAATGCATTATCCCGTCACTGATCTCTGGTAGCGAGACTTGGAAAACGACAAAGAATCAACGAAAGAAACTGAGTACAACACAGCGAGCTATGGAGAGAGCAAGGTTAAAAATTTCGAGAAGATGAGGAACACCTGGATAAGAGAAAAACCAGCGGTACAGACGTCCTGAGTGAAGCAGTTAGACAGAAATGGAGATGGGCAGGACATGTGTCGCGGCAGCGGGATGGACGTTGGACGAGAGCGGTGACGGAATGGTATTCCAGCGACGGAGTGAGAGGGAGAGGAAGACAGAAGACTCGCTGGATGGACAACATCATGACAGTGGGAGGAGGCAACCGGATATGCGCGACCCAGGAGAGGCCAACCTGGAAGTTCATGTGGATCGAAGACGGCTGAAGAAGAATTCAAACGCCATATTATGAAAAATGCCAAGCCCATGACGACTACGTGTTTAGATCATAAAACAATGATTCAATTCAAGGTACTTCAGGCTCTGTATTACACCTGCAACTGCTCCTTCGCAGCGACCATCAGCTTTCACTTCGGGAGCCTGTGACGTGTTCTTTCATGAAGTTAAACATGTATCTCAGTAAACACGCGCACTCCAATCCAATTGCAGATGCAGAGCATTACAGCCAATATAAATGATGCGCTGCAACTTGTCTCTCACCTACTGCATTTATCTTCCACATGTCTGTCATCAACAACAGCTATGGTTTCTGAACTTTGGCGGTTCCAAACGGTTTTCACTCTTGGTGGACCAAACGGACAGTGCACTTGGTCCTTCATCGCTTTTTATATGAACACTCAGCTGTCATGACATGTAACTACTGCACTTATGGCCAGTGAGTGCAGCGTACAGCTTCACTGTAACCGTATTGGTCCGTGAGTTGGCGCGCACGCCAACTTCCCAAGATCCTAGGAGTCTCTCCTGAGACAGACTGGCAGAATACATTTTGCTACACTGCGAGCAGCACGCACGTCTTGTTCTTGATGCAAAACATAACATGGTGTCAGAGTTTTCGTAACTTCACCGCCTCATTCTCTCCACGTTCGGCATGGCCTCATCGTCGTCGCTCCCTCCGCCAACCATTGACTGGTCATCATCCGACCTTGACACTGCTATGCGAAAGTTCCTCCGCGCCTGTAATCTGCACTTTAACGGTCCTCTGCTTAAAGTGCCAGAAGCCGTCAAAGTCAATTACCTCCTCCTCTGGTCTGGATCGACAGGACAAGACATCGCCGATACTTTCGATATTCCTGCAGGCGATAAGGTTAAACTCGAACCTTACATAACTCGCTTCTCATCCTATGCCAAGCCACGAAGCAACTTCCGTGTGTCAAGATTTCGACTACTCGGGTCTCCACAGCAGTCTGGCGAATCTGTTGACTCCTACGTCAAACGACTACGCGAACTTATCGCTCAATGTGATTACGACGCTGATGAGCGAGCAACCATACTGGTCGACATTTTTATTTTCGGACTACACCTTAAATCCGTGCAGTCCACACTTCTCAAGGAAGGGAGAAAGCTCACTATCGAAGATGCTCTACATGTCGCGCGAACAGAAGAAGCTACACGACAGCAGGTAGAGATTATTCGTGGTGCCGATCCTCGAGATCAGTATGAAGAGGGCGTCGATCGCGTCAAGACTGTTAGTAAGCCTCACAACAACTTTGTGAAACCTACAGTTACCAATACAGCTCAGAAATGTGGCAACTGTGGTCGACAACATGAGCGTGGAAATTGTCCTGCCTTCGGCCAAACATGTACTGGCTGTGGTAGGCTGGGACATTGGCAACGATGCTGCCGCTCATCGCGACGTCAGAAGACTCCGACTACGTCTACAATAAGCGAAGTTCAGGAGAATAGCAGTGAAATCTACTTGACACGCTTCATATACACAGCACCTCATTAAATGACGTACGGCAAGCGTTTGTCGACCTCGAATTTCAGTCTGGAAATGTGACAATGACTCTAGCTTGCAAGCTCGACACCGGAGCAGAAGGCAATGTCATTCCGAAGCGATTCTTCGAACCATTCAACTCATCTGCTGAGTTAATGCCTTCTCAGACTCGCATCGTCGCATACGAGGTACGCCTGTCCGCCATCTTGGGGTATGTTCATTCAACCTCCGTCACGCCGACAAGCATTCCATTGCATCTTTCTTCGTGGCTGACACAGCTGGTGAGATACTACTTGGTTTACCCACCTGTCGCAAACTTGGACTTATCTCTTTCCACCTCGATGTCGAACTGAGACCGTCACAGATTTCGCGCATCGCATTGGACGATTCTCCAGGCCCTGGAGATGCAGAAGCTCGCCGCCAGATTCTTGCCGAGTACAACGATGTCTTCAAAGGAATAGGGTGCTTCAAAGAGACAGTAAGAATTGTGGTGGACCCCTCAATTCCTCCTGTGATTCATCCTCCGCGTCGGATACCGATATCACTAAAGGAAGAGTTCAAGCGCGAACTAGACTCCTTGACCGAACAAGGTATCTTGTCCCCAGTGACTCATCCAACCGACTGGGTCAACTCATGTGTCTGTGTCTCCAAACGGAACGGCACTCTACGCCTTTGTCTTGATCCACGAGACCTCAATCGCGCAATCAAATGACCCTACTACGTCACTCCAAAACTCGAAGACGTCCTCGATCGACTACATGGTGCTAAGTGGTTCAGTATTCTGGATGCACGATCTGGATACTGGAATCTGAAGCTGGACGAGGCTAGTGCCGATCTGACGACCTTCAATACTTCATTCGGCCGCTACCGTTTCAACCGCCTTCCTATGGGAATTTCGTGTGCTCAAGATGAGTTCCAGCGTGCGATCGACCAGACTTTCGGCGACATCCCGAACGTGTTTGGAATCACTGATGACCTCGTCATCGTCGGATTCGAGGAAGATGGGCGGGACCATGATGCTGCCCCCCGATCCGTCCTCAACCGAGCCCGCAACAAAGGCCCACGATTCAATGAAGAGAAGCTGATCGTCCGCGCCAGGGAAATTCCTTTCTTCAGTCACTTGATTGGTGCCAACGGTATTCGTCCTGACCCCGGCAAGGTCAACGCCATTAAGAGCATGGACCCGCCAAATGACTTGAAAGAGCTAAAATCCTTCCTCGGCATGGTCAACTACCTCAACCGCTTCTACCCTCGTCTCGCAACACTGACAGCACCACTGCGTGAGATGTTAAAACGCGACAACGAATTTGCCTGGGGTCCCGAGTTTCAACAGGCGTTTGAAAGTACGAAAGAAGATATATCCAAGACCACAGCACTACGATACTATGACCCTCAAAAGCAGCTGATACTTCAAGTCGATGCATCGGGAGTTGGCCTTGGTGCTGCTCTTCTCCAGGACAATGGCCCTATTGCCTACGCGAGTAAAGCATTGACACAGACTGAAATGGGATACTCCAATATCGAAAGAGAAATGCTGGGAATCGTATTCGGACTTGAACGGTTTCACCATTATGTGTACGGACGCCATGTAATTGTACACAGTGATCATAAACCGCTGGAAGCGATTACTAAGAAGAATCTAGCTAACGCAGCGCCCAGGTTGACACGAATGCTGTTGCGTGCTCAGCAGTACAATTTTCAAGTGACCTACCGTCGCGGAATGGACGTGCCCATTGCTGACGCAATCTCAAGAATGTCCCCCAGCAGTAGTAATAACGTCTCCGAGATCGACATTGCCGTACACCACCTTGACTGCCACCTGCATGCGTCTCCTACATGCTTGACAGACATTCGACGCGAAACAGCTCGAGATGCAGAACTTAACGCCGTTGCTGATGCCGTGAGCACCGGATGGCCAGCTCGACGCTCTGACTGTCCCTCCACATTAGCCCCTTACTGGAATTACCGGGATGAACTGGGTCTGCAAGACGGCCTAATCGTAAAAGGTCATCGCATCAGGAGTCCGAAAGCCGTAAGACGTCGCATTCTCACACAATTGCACGCAGCTCATCAAGGAATAGAAAAGATGAAACTTCTCGCCCGCTCATCCGTATTCTGGGTTGGAATAAGCAATGACATTGAAACAATGGCTGCAGGCTGTGAAAGCTGCCAGAGACACCAGCCAGCACAACAGCGCGAGCCTCTTATGCCTCATGACGTTGCCCCCTGTGCGTGGCACACTATCGCTGCGGACTTATTTCATTGGGAAAACAGAACATTTTTACTAATCGGTGATACGTATTCTCGCTTTCCCATCATTCGGAAGCTTCCTACACTATCCTCAGGGGTCGTCATTACCTTACTCAAAGCCATATTCGACGAGCATGGCTTGCCTTCGAAACTCATAACGGACAACGGCCCACAGTTTGCCTCAGCAGAATTTCAGACATTTTCTCATTCCTACGGTTTTCAACACGTGACATCCTCTCCACATTACCCAAGGTCAAACGGCTTCATTGAGCGCCTTGTGTGCGCAGTTAAGCAAATCTTCACAAAATGCCGCGAAACAGGTAACGATCCTCATCTGGCCATGCTGCTTTATCGCGCCACCCCTCTCGCGAACAATCTCGCATCACCTGCTTAGCTTCTCAATGGACGCCGATATCGCACTACATTGCCTTCCCGCCCCGCACCTGGAGATTCGCAAGTCCGCGACGCCCTAATTGGAATCAAGGAAAGGAACAGCCATGACAGACACTCAAGGGAATTGCCGCCGTTAACAAACGATCAACTTGTCTACGTTCGTGATAACAGCTCCAATACGTGGAAGGCCGGCACAGTTCTCAACACCGCTTCGCAGCCTCGCTCATACATCATCAAGACTGATAATGGCATTATCAGAAGGAACCGCTGCAACTTACGCCCGTCAGTGAAATCTGACACATCTGCCCCGCAGCTATCCAGTGAAAGTGATCCCTCGACGGACTGCAGTGATGATTCTCCTTTTCTCGATGACCCTAGTGTTCGTCGGTCAGCACGTGTCCGGTTTCCTCAAGACAGACTACAGTATCGGTGACCTCATATGTTAACTTTACGATTCTATCCCTTCTGTTTGATGTGTTTGAATACTTTTTAAGAGGGGAGATGTCATGACATGTCACTACTGCACTTATGGCCAGTGAGTGCAGCGTACAGCTTCACTGTAACCGTATTGGTCCGTGAGTTGGCGCGCACGCCAACTTCCAAGGATCCTAGGAGTCTCTCCTGAGACAGACTGGCAGAATACATTTTGTTACACTGCGATCAGCACGCACGTCTTGTTTTTGATGCAAAACATAACATCAGCCTTGTGCGTGTTATTTTTTACAGAGATTTAATATTGGTGATGAAAGTGGACAAGCACTAGATGGCGTACCAGCTGGTGACGTAGGTTCCCAAGAAAAGCAAGATGGCGCAGCAGAGGAGACACACATCCCCGCTCCGGCTTCAAATCAGGTAAACAATCAGTAGTTGGTGATGTTGATAGAGGATTACAATTGTACATTACAATTTGTAGGAGAAGAGTAAACCTAATCACCTCAGTTGTCAGTGCTGGAGTGGCCTGGCTTGCATTGCTTATGCGCTTTTGTTTCAGTTTAGCAAGTGGAGAGAATGAAGTCTATCAGCTGAGATTGATAGTTTCTTGATCAACAGCATGTGCGGTCACCCAGTCACTGAAGACTTAGTGTTGAGGACATAAAGCAAGTCTTCATCATCGTGAGCTTTATCATTTGAACAATATTGGTCGCCGCCTACTTACAAAAGCTCCACACAGAAGTATTTGCAGACAATGCACTTGGTCCTTCATTGCTACTTCAATGCGCACTTAGCTTTAGGCGTGTTGCATTGTGCCTCAACAAATCCGTGTATTCAAATCAAATTGCAGATGCAGATCGGAACAGCCAATCAAAATGATACCTTGCAACTTTGTCTCTCACCTACTGAATTTACCTTCCGCATGCTGTCGCCAATGCCAGCTATGTTTGATTTTTGACATTTGACGTTTCCAAACGGATTTCGCAGTCTTGGTGTTCCAAAGGAACACTGAACTAGGCCGTTTATTGTTTTATATGCATACCAAGCCTTGCGCGTGTTATTTTGCAGGGATCCAATTTTGGTGATGGAAGTGGACAAGCATTAGATGACGAACCAACTGGTGACGCAGGCTCCCCGGAAGAGGAAGATGGCGCGGCAGAGGAGACACACATCCCCGCTCCGGCTTCAAATCGGGTACGCAATCAGTAGTTGGTGACGTTGATAATGTGTTATTTCAGATCTGTCCTCTATTTACTGCCAACATTGCAATTTTAAGAGTAGAGGAAACCTAATCAATTCAGTTGTCATTGTTGAAGTGCCCGGGTTCACAGAATTAGATTGTTTAACCACCGCTGCATTGTGGCATTTTTCCGAACGCGGATCACTTTTGGGGGGGGGGGCTGGATATCTCCTAAACTATTGCACCAATTTTGTCAAATCACACATCAATCGGAATGGTACTGAAAGGGGATTCAGAAAAACAGTATCAGTTATGTAAGGTCATCCCTGAACTGAGATGAATGTCAAAGGTCAAAACCCGCCAATTTTCAACAACTAATATGACCATAATTATGACAACTAATAAACCATACAGCAATCGAAAGATCTGGTCAAGGTGATTAATAAAAGGATGAATATTAATCGCTCTGAGATTACATCATTGTATAATATGAGGTCGAGGATAATTCAAACTTTTAGGTGAAGAAGCAACTCAATGCGGTGACTTTTATCGAGACACTGAGGCTAAAAGCAACATGATTCTGAAAATTTTCAACAATTGCTGATCAGAGGCAGAACTAAAAAGTGCAAAAATAGTTAAAATAATGCTTCAAATTTCAAATTTCAAACATGTACATATAACAAGCAGATCATTTCAAATTCAAAGGCTTTGTATTTGTGAATATCTCTGTTTTGATAGAAAGAATTCTTTATGAAATCTCAACTTCTAATCAAGAACTGATACCGGAGTATACATTTGAAGTGAATACACGGAAATCAACCAAGCATTCGCATTTTTGAATAAATCTCATGCCACTAGTACAGTACCAAATTTAATATCTTCTGGTGAAAAGTTGCAGACGTAGAAAGCAAGCCATTAGAAATCTGGTGGTCATAGCTATCACAAACAGAAGTCTCAATCTCGCCGGTGTGTCCACCTCAGACGGTTCTGCCCTTTCTCGGGTTCACAGCCTCCCACTGCTTGGTGTTATCCTTAGCAGTGAATTGTGTTCGGAGTTCGGATTGTCATGTGACTTAAGTCATAAAATCAGCCTTGCGCAAAATGTTTATCATTCGCAACTTACGAAGATCAGGAAGTCCGAAGGAGTGCATATTCAACGTCTACATTTCCTACATCCGCAGCATTTTGCTGTATGCCTTTCCTGCCTTTTGCAACTTGCCTGAGAGACTGTTTTCCCAGCTAGAAAAAGTTGAGGGGAGGGCGCATCGGATTACCGGAATGTCGGTGGACGCCAAGAACGATACCCTAAGGACCGCCGGTGACAAGCTATGTGACAACCTATTCTTACAGATGGCATCCAACAACGTCCATTCCCTCCGCAGTATTTTCTACCTCGCCCATTAAGATCGAGGTTGAATGTCCCCACTATGCGGCCTAAATCACGCTGCAAAAGACTCGGTAGATCCTTCATCAAGTACTGCCTTAGCCCAATTTTCTTAATACCTTTCTCTTTTTTTTCATGCAATGTACTCATCGATTAATTTGAGACAATAAAGATAATTCTACTCTATTCTATTCTTTTCTATTACTTGATTAAAAAGATATTCAAGAAATTCGCCAGGGGACGCCCTGTTCTTGTCACTAAGCAATCGTTCATCATCGTGAGGTTCATCATTTAACCTCCAGAGACCTGAACTTCTACACATCCTCTGAGACCTGAGGAAGTCCCGTGGGCCCCTTCTAGAAAATTCCTAGTGTACCTCCTAAATCGATATCAAAAACATTAAGAAATATGATCTTGAGTAAAACAATGATATTTGCATGTAGCTGATTGATATAACTAATCCCTTGAGTGTCTTCCAAACCTCTTGGAAAACACATGCGAATATATGGCGTTTTTATATGTCACAACATCAGCTGTACTAAGAGGCGGTTTTACGATGTTTGCTATCGCCAGAAAACCTCAGATAGTTGATTTTAATGAAATTGACTTAATCCATGCAGCAAAACCCACACATTTGTCCATTCTTTCAAATTTATCCAAAGCTATCAGAAATAGGCATAAATTGAGTCATAAGTTCTACACTTTTAGACCCTCAAAACAGCTATGGAGATCTCAAAATCAGCAATTACTTCTTTGAAAACTTATCCAACAATCTGTTTTCAGTGTTGAACTATAAATATAATGATAGCTTTCATTTTGAACGTTGTTTTATGCTGTTATCATGCACGATCGTGTGCGAAAGCAAAATAATCGCACTTTGCGATCTTCTAACACAACGCACATGCACGAGCATTATGCAAACAATGAATAAGTAAATTTCACTGATTATGCATTATTGTGGACATGCCCAAAATCATTTTCATCTTTTCCTCTATTTACTGCCAACATTACAATTTGTAGGAGAAGAGTAAACCTAATCAAATCAGTTGTCAGTGCTCGAATGGCCTGGCTTGCATTGCTTATGCGCTTTTGTTTCAGTTTAGCAAGTGGAGAGAAGAAAGTCAGCTGAGATTGATAGTTTCTTGATCAACAGCATGTGCAATCACCCAGTCACTGAATACTTAGTGTTGAGAACATAAAGCAAGTATTCATCATTGTGAGCTTTATCATTTGAACAATATTGGTCGCCGCCTACTCACAAAAGCTCCACACATAAGTCATGTGCAGACAATGTACTTGGTCCTTCATTTACTTCAATGCGCACGTAGCTTTACGCGTGTTGTATTGTGCCTCAACAAACACGCGTACTCAAATCAAATTGCAGATGCAGATCGGAACAGCCAATCAAAATGATGCGTTGCAACTTTGTCTCACCTACTGAATTTACCTTCCAGCAATGTTTTATGACTTTTTCAACTGAGGTTTCCAAACGGTTTGATATTCCAGTCTTGGTGGTCCAAATGGACATTGCCCTTTGTCATTCATTGTTACTTCAATTCACACATATCCTTGCAAGTGTTTCTTTTTCAGGGATCCAATGTTGTTGATGGAAGTGCTGTGATATCACTTCGCACACACCAAAACACACATCGATGCCTGGCTAACATTCGATTCAGTGTATGCACTATACAGTGAGAAATGCCGAAGAGAGAATGTGAAATCATCAAGTGAACTAATTTTCGTACGCCTGCTACTTTCTTTAATAATGATCGGAAGGGCCAACATTATGGAGAAAACTTGTGGGCAATGATCTGAAGTCTTCGAATCTGAAGGAATTTTGGCGATCGAAGCACTATGCTGGAACTCACATTAATCCGCAAGCGACGACTTTTCAACTATCTCTGTAAGGTATAGGAATTCCTTTTTGCCCACTAAATAGGTTCCTGGATGTGCCGTCAGTTTCTTATTAATCACACTTCTAGCAAACGGAAGCAGATAAACAAAATATTTAATTCTGTGAACGATGCACTTGGTTCGCCATTACTTTTTATACACACTTATAGTGTATTTGAATAAACTCTGCATCATCAGCTGTTGGAGCCAGGGTCGGTGAAAAACAGACCAGATGATCGGTCTTGATGTGAAATATTTCAGTTTCTCTGATT
Organism: Prostheceraeus crozeri; assembly: GCA_907163375.1. Lineage (NCBI taxonomy): Eukaryota > Metazoa > Platyhelminthes > Polycladida > Euryleptidae > Prostheceraeus > Prostheceraeus crozeri. Next base: position 110,272 of record CAJQUW010011382.1, on the reverse strand, counting down.
TACCCTGGCTCCTAAGTGATCGCACTTATAATAATAATAATAATAATAATGAGGTGTATAGTGCGAGAGGTACTGACACTTTCTTCCTAAATTCCCCGCACGAGCTTCTTATTATTTTTTATACGTAGATTGTCACCCAACATCAGTAAAACGACAATTCTTAAGCTGTACCTCCAGTCGTCTTGCAAGTTGCAGAGCCTCAAACATCGCAAAATCCCACTTTTTATGTAGATGCATGTACTTCCGAGTTTCATACACTTAATGACGTAATGTTCCAGGATACATTTAAAAACCAAAAGTGAGATTTGTCATTTATATGGCTATGATTGCACTTCTTGGCATCATTTTGCATCATCAAGCAGAAACACGACATTCTCACATGAACTCATATGATTTCAATGTCCATGTGCTGTGCGGTCGTACTTGTAGCTGCTCTGATCGGCAAAGTTTTCTTGTGGGTGTTCCTTTGAATTTGACCACTTGTTCTTTTGAAATTTTGCATCATTCGCTTCGTCGTGGTGCATCGCATCGATCTGAGCCTTCCGTTTTGAGGTTTAAGCTCGAATTTCGTCGATAGAATCGCTTTTTTGTAATATTCATCCGCATCGTGATATTCGCTCTGATTCCTCATCAGTGTCACATTCGTACGTTGGATCTATTTCTATTTCACCGTTACATTGAACTGTCCGCCATATACACAACTTGCATATTCGGAGTGACTTTGTTATACATTGTAAACTGTTGATTTAGATTGTAAGCTGGCTGATTTTGACTACACTGTCAATCGCTGGATACGAAAATTACATACAAACATATAGCAAAATCACACACAATTTGAAACCAACATCTGATACGAGATTCTCGTATGTTTACAGAGATCTGGTATGTTTTTCATACCACATCTCACTTACTTTCGTATGTGATTGGTATGTAACGATACGAACTATTCTATCTGTGATTGGCTGTTTTACACTGAAATACGAGTTGTTGGTATGTTTTATATACGACACCCGATGCAAATTCATCCTTATTCGTATGTCTCTGGTATGTATTTGGTATGTGCAGCTTTAAGTCACGTAGTAAAAAAATGTGTGTATTACATACTACTGTCAAATAACTTTTTTCAGTAATACCAGTCGCGAATATTTGTTTGTTTGATAGAGTGATATTTAACTAGATTAGATTTATTGTGAATTATATGCTCCAAGAGATTGTCGTAGTTGCTACTTGTCTAGCAACTTTAACAGGACGTTTAGTCAGCTGTACTTTATCAGCCAAGTTGATAGACATCAATTCATTCAAGCGATATTATTCATGCAATCATGTTGACTTATATATCTCAAACATGACTATTTTTGCGTTCATGAATTATAATGTGTTTTTATTTCGGGTTGATAATATGCTTAATTACAAAATTACATAATGCATAATTGTTGATGGTTGAATACTTATTGATTATTCATGAAATGCCTTAGACTTACATCTATTAATATCGAATTCAGTATTGACAGTATGACTCTTGAATGTCATTATCTCACTACTTCCAAAACAATAGTAACATTAGTGTGATCTTTATTGACAAAAGGCCCTAAATCAACATGCTCTGGACATGATTTATGCTTTCTTTTAACATTGTGCTGGTATGGCTTTAGTATATAAAGCATACCACTTTTGAAATAACATACGAAAAGCATGCAAGGATATAGCAAGACAATACAGAAATATACCAAAAAAATATTTTGGTATGCATCCTTCGTATGTGATTGGTATTGAGCGATTTACAGTTTACGAAACCGATGTACAAAATGATAATAACAAAAGGTACGAAAGCGCTTTAAGTAGCTTTGGCATTGTACAGTTCACAGTGTATGACAGTCAAATGTTAAGTAGAGATATCGATGAAATCTTCAAGTGTGGGTAGAGCTTAATCGGTTTGATCTAATTCCCTTATTAAGAATTGCTTTTGTTATTCTGTTTTGAGTCTGTTCGTCCGGCAGTTGTTAAGAGAGTTACTTCGTGGAATTTTGACCCTAACTTCAACAAGTTCGAGTGTACCTCCGTATTCTAATCTTCTCTGTAAAATAGAATATAATTGTAATTTATCGATTGTTGGGAGGTTATTTTTTAATGTACGTTGTGTAGTTCTACGTCGGTTGTATGATGACTTCGTCACCCAGAAAAACAACACCTAATTCCACGTCAAGTCTCAAGGTGAGCGACATTCAACAGCTCATTCGCTAGAACAATAAGGAGGTGATGTCACAGTTAAGAAAAATCAGTGACTCGGTCACTCATTTGACATCTCGCATTGTTAGCCTCGAGCAATCCCTCATGGATGTCAACAAAAAATTCGAACTTCGCGATAATACAATCACGGTTGTTAGCAGTTATTCGTGATTTACCCAATCACTTTTTGAATGAGATGGAAAACCCAATTCATCGACACATAATTTAATAATTTCAGGAATAGCAGAGCATACCGAGGGTACACTTGAAGAACGGAAAAACATGATCTGGAACAACTGGAAAAAGTTATGGAAGATTTGGATATAGATGACTATGATTTTTCTCAAGTAGCAAGCATTGGTACCTCCCGAAACTCCAGAGTTAGAAATATTAAAGCAACACATGTCCAACACTCAGAAAGAAAACTGAAATTCTCAGACAAAGATAGACAAAAGCGTATACACATTGGGGATTTAATAAATGCGGAGTTTCCACTCTATAAAGTGGCATAATGTCGGTAGTATATAAATTTGTATAATTTTGGCTTTTTAAAACTGCTCAAATAAGTTTTGGACCACGGGAACGTAATCTCAGCAAAAAATTGCATCTTTTAAAATAAAAATTTTCACTGTATACGGATACTTTTTCGAGTCGACATTCTACCTATATATACTTACTCTACACTGTAAATCGCTCAATACCAATCACATACGAAGGATGCATACCAAAATATTTTTTTGGTATATTTCTGTATTGTCTTGCTATATCCTTGCATGCTTTTCGTATGTTATTTCAAAAGTGGTATGCTTTATATACTAAAGCCATACCAGCACAATGTTAAAAGAAAGCATAAATCATGTCCAGAGCATGTTGATTTAGGGCCTTTTGTCAATAAAGATCACACTAATGTTACTATTGTTTTGGAAGTAGTGAGATAATGACATTCAAGAGTCATACTGTCAATACTGAATTCGATATTAATAGATGTAAGTCTAAGGCATTTCATGAATAATCAATAAGTATTCAACCATCAACAATTATGCATTATGTAATTTTGTAATTAAGCATATTATCAACCCGAAATAAAAACACATTATAATTCATGAACGCAAAAATAGTCATGTTTGAGATATATAAGTCAACATGATTGCATGAATAATATCGCTTGAATGAATTGATGTCTATCAACTTGGCTGATAAAGTACAGCTGACTAAACGTCCTGTTAAAGTTGCTAGACAAGTAGCAACTACGACAATCTCTTGGAGCATATAATTCACAATAAATCTAATCTAGTTAAATATCACTCTATCAAACAAACAAATATTCGCGACTGGTATTACTGAAAAAAGTTATTTGACAGTAGTATGTAATACACACATTTTTTTACTACGTGACTTAAAGCTGAACATACCAAATACATACCAAAGGCATACGAATAAGGATGAATTTGCATCGGGTGTCGTATATAAAACATACCAACAACTCGGAAACGGATTTCGCAATCTTGGTGTTCCAAAGGAACACTGAACTAGGCCGTTTATTGTTTTATATGCATACCAAGCCTTGCGCTTGTTATTTTGCAGGGATGGAATGTTGGTGATGGAAGTGGACAAGCATTAGATGACGTACCAGCTGGTGATACTGGATCCCCGGAAGAGGAAGATGGTGCATCAGAGGAGACACACATGCCCGCTCCGGCTTCAAATCGGGTACGCAATCAGTAGTTGGTGACGTTGATAATGTGTTATTTCAGATCTGTCCTCTATTTACTGCCAACATTGCAATTTTAAGAGTAGAGGAAACCTAATCAATTCAGTTGTCATTGTTGAAGTGCCCGGGTTCACAGAATTAGATTGTTTAACCACCGCTGCATTGTGGTATTTTTCCGAACGCGGATCACTTTTGGGGGGGGGCTGGATATCTCCTAAACTATTGCACCAATTTTGCCAAATCACACATCAATCGGAATGGTACTGAAAGGGAATTCAGTAAAACAGTATCAGTTATGTAAGGTCATCCCTGAACTAAGATGAATGTCAAAGGTCAAAACCCGCCAATTTTCAACAACTAATATGACCATAATTATGACAACTAATAAACCATACAGCAATCGAAAGATCTGGTCAAGGTGATTAATAAAAGGATGAATATTAATCGCTCTGAGATTACATCATTGTATAATATGAGGTCGAGGATAATTCAAACTTTTAGGTGAAGAAGCAACTCAATGCGGTGACTTTTATGGAGACACTGAGGCTAAAAGCAACATGATTCTGAAAATTTTCAACAATTGCTGATCAGAGGCAGAACTAAAAAGTGCAAAAATAGTTAAAATAATGCTTCAAATTTCAAATTTCAAACATGTACATATAACAAGCAGATCATTTCAAATTCAAAGGCTTTGTATTTGTGAATATCTCTGTTTTGATAGAAAGAATTCTTTATGAAATCTCAACTTCTAATCAAGAACTGATACCGGAGTATACATTTGAAGTGAATACACGGAAATCAACCAAGCATTCGCATTTTTGAATAAATCTCATGCCACTAGTACAGTACCAAATTTAATATCTTCTGGTGAAAAGTTGCAGACGTAGAAAGCAAGCCATTAGAAATCTGGTGGTCATAGCTATCACAAACAGAAGTCTCAATCTCGCCGGTGTGTCCACCTCAGACGGTTCTGCCCTTTCTCGGGTTCACAGCCTCCCACTGCTTGGTGTTATCCTTAGCAGTGAATTGTGTTCGGAGTTCGGATTGTCATGTGACTTAAGTCATAAAATCAGCCTTGCGCAAAATGTTTATCATTCGCAACTTACGAAGATCAGGAAGTCCGAAGGAGTGCATATTCAACGTCTACATTTCCTACATCCGCAGCATTTTGCTGTATGCCTTTCCTGCCTTTTGCAACTTGCCTGAGAGACTGTTTTCCCAGCTAGAAAAAGTTGAGGGGAGGGCGCATCGGATTACCGGAATGTCGGTGGACGCCAAGAACGATACCCTAAGGACCGCCGGTGACAAGCTATGTGACAACCTATTCTTACAGATGGCATCCAACAACGTCCATTCCCTCCGCAGTATTTTCTACCTCGCCCATTAAGATCGAGGTTGAATGTCCCCATTATGCGGCCTAAAGCACTCTGCAAAATACTCGGTAGATCCTTCCTTACTGCCTTAGCCCAATTTTCTTAATATCTTTCTCTTTTTTCATGCAATGTACTCATCGATTAATTTGAGACAATAAAGATAATTCTACTCTATTCTATTCTTTTCTATTACTTGATTAAAAAGATATTCAAGAAATTCGCCAGGGGACGCCCTGTTCTTGTCACTAAGCAATCGTTCATCATCGTGAGGTTCATCATTTAACCTCCAGAGACCTGAACTTCTACACATCCTCTGAGACCTGAGGAAGTCCCGTGGGCCCCTTCTAGAAAATTCCTAGTGTACCTCCTAAATCGATATCAAAAACATTAAGAAATATGATCTTGAGTAAAACAATGATATTTGCATGTAGCTGATTGATATAACTAATCCCTTGAGTGTCTTCCAAACCTCTTGGAAAACACATGCGAATATATGGCGTTTTTATATGTCACAACATCAGCTGTACTAAGAGGCGGTTTTACGATGTTTGCTATCGCCAGAAAACCTCAGATAGTTGATTTTAATGAAATTGACTTAATCCATGCAGCAAAACCCACACATTTGTCCATTCTTTCAAATTTATCCAAAGCTATCAGAAATAGGCATAAATTGAGTCATAAGTTCTACACTTTTAGACCCTCAAAACAGCTATGGAGATCTCAAAATCAGCAATTACTTCTTTGAAAACTTATCCAACAATCTGTTTTCAGTGTTGAACTATAAATATAATGATAGCTTTCATTTTGAACGTTGTTTTATGCTGTTATCATGCACGATCGTGTGCGAAAGCAAAATAATCGCACTTTGCGATCTTCTAACACAACGCACATGCACGAGCATTATGCAAACAATGAATAAGTAAATTTCACTGATTATGCATTATTGTGGACATGCCCAAAATCATTTTCATCTTTTCCTCTATTTACTGCCAACATTACAATTTGTAGGAGAAGAGTAAACCTAATCAAATCAGTTGTCAGTGCTCGAATGGCCTGGCTTGCATTGCTTATGCGCTTTTGTTTCAGTTTAGCAAGTGGAGAGAAGAAAGTCAGCTGAGATTGATAGTTTCTTGATCAACAGCATGTGCAATCACCCAGTCACTGAATACTTAGTGTTGAGAACATAAAGCAAGTATTCATCATTGTGAGCTTTATCATTTGAACAATATTGGTCGCCGCCTACTCACAAAAGCTCCACACATAAGTCATGTGCAGACAATGTACTTGGTCCTTCATTTACTTCAATGCGCACGTAGCTTTACGCGTGTTGTATTGTGCCTCAACAAACACGCGTACTCAAATCAAATTGCAGATGCAGATCGGAACAGCCAATCAAAATGATGCGTTGCAACTTTGTCTCTCACCTACTGAATTTACCTTCCAGCAATGTTTTCTGACTTTTTCAACTGAGGTTTCCAAACGGTTTGATATTCCAGTCTTGGTGGTCCAAATGGACATTGCCCTTTGTCATTCATTGTTACTTCAATTCACACATATCCTTGCAAGTGTTTCTTTTTCAGGGATCCAATGTTGTTGATGGAAGTGGACAAGCATTAGATGACGAACCAGCTGGTGACACTGGTTCCCCAGAAGAGGAAGATGGCACGGCATCGGAGACACACATGCCCGCTCCGGCTTCAAATCAGGTAAGCAATCAGTAGTTGGTGACGTTGATAGAGTGTTGTTTGAGATATGTCCTCTATTTGCTGCCAACATTGCAATTTGTAGGAGTAGAGGAAATCTACTCAACTCAATTGTCAGTGCTGGAATGGCGTGACTTGGATTGCATATGCGCTTCAGTTTGCACGAAATACTGACTGATTTAATATGATGGAATTCGAAGGAATGTTGCAAGCGAACATAAGGAAGTATATTTGCTGAGATTCATAGTTTCCTGTTCAACAGCATGTGCGATCAGCAAGTTACTCATTAAAATCCTTCAGGCTCTTGATTTCAGACGTGTCTGGTCTTTTATGGCGATCATTAGCTTTCACTTGGAGAGAGCTTGTGATGTGTCGTTTCATGCAAATATCAGTGGAGAAGTGCTAGGTTCATGAGGACTAAGTGTTCCGGTCATTAAGCAAGTATTCATCATCGTGAGATTTATCATTTGAGCAATACTGGTCGCAGCCTACTTACAAAAGGTCCAAAGAGAAGTCGTCCGGAGTCTCAAACAGACGTTGCCGCAGAATTAGACAACTTGCTCCTTCTCAAATGGATAATTCGTGTATCGCTTGCTATTGGAAATGGCAAACAATCAGCTGTCAGCAGAGGACACCAGAGACAGTGAGAGATGCGTGCGTGCTGTGATATCACTTCGCAAACACCATCGTCTGGCTAACATTCGATTCAGTGTATGCTCTATACAGTGAGAAATGCCGAGGAGAGAATGTGAAAACATCAAGTGAACTAATTTTCGTACGCCTGCTACTTTTTTTAATAATGATCGGAAGGGCCAACATTATGGAGAAAACTTGTGGGCAATGATCTGAAGTCTTCGAATCTGAAGGAATTTTGGCAATCGAAGCACTTTGCTGGAACTCACATTAATCCGCAAGCGACGACTTTTCGCCTATCTCTGTAAGGTATAGGAATTCCTTTTTGCCCACTAAATAGGTTCCTGGATGTGCCGTCCATTTCTTATTAATCACACTTCTAGCAAACGGAAGCAGATAAACAAAATATTTAATTCTGTGAACGATGCACTTGGTTCGCCATTACTTTTTATACACACTTATAGTGTATTTGAATAAACTCTGCATCATCAGCTGTTGGAGCCAGGGTCGGTGAAAAACAGACCAGATGATCGGTCTTGATGTGAAATATTTCAGTTTCTCTGATTTACCCTGGCTCCTAAGTGATCGCACTTATAATAATAATAATAATAATAATGAGGTGTATAGTGCGAGAGGTACTGACACTTTCTTCCTAAATTCCCGCACGAGCTTCTTATTATTTTTTATACGTAGATTGTCACCCAACATCAGTAAAACGACAATTCTTAAGCTGTACCTCCAGTCGTCTTGCAAGTTGCAGAGCCTCAAACATCGCAAAATCCCACTTTTTATGTAGATGCATGTACTTCCGAGTTTCATACACTTAATGACGTAATGTTCCAGGATACATTTAAAAACCAAAAGTGAGATTTGTCATTTATATGGCTATGATTGCACTTCTTGGCATCATTTTGCATCATCAAGCAGAAATACGACATTCTCACATGAACTCATATGATTTCAATGTCCATGTGCTGTGCGGTCGTACTTGTAGCTGCTCTGATCGGCAAAGTTTTCTTGTGGGTGTTCCTTTGAATTTGACCACTTGTTCTTTTGAAATTTTGCATCATTCGCTTCGTCGTGGTGCATCGCATCGATCTGAGCCTTCCGTTTTGAGGTTTAAGCTCGAATTTCGTCGATAGAATCGCTTTTTTGTAATATTCATCCGCATCGTGATATTCGCTCTGATTCCTCATCAGTGTCACATTCGTACGTTGGATCTATTTCTATTTCACCGTTACATTGAACTGTCCGCCATATACACAACTTGCATATTCGGAGTGACTTTGTTATACATTGTAAACTGTTGATTTTGATTGTAAGCTGGCTGATTTTGACTACACTGTCAATCGCTGGATACGAAAATTACATACAAACATATAGCAAAATCACACACAATTTGAAACCAACATCTGATACGAGATTCTCGCATGTTTACAGAGATCTGGTATGTTTTTCATGCCACATCTCACTTACTTTCGTATGTGATTGGTATGTAACGATACGAACTATTCTATCTGTGATTGGCTGTTTTACACTGAAATACGAGTTGTTGGTATGTTTTATATACGACACCCGATGCAAATTCATCCTTATTCGTATGCCTCTGGTATGTATTTGGTATGTGCAGCTTTAAGTCACGTAGTAAAAAAATGTGTGTATTACATACTACTGTCAAATAACTTTTTTCAGTAATACCAGTCGCGAATATTTGTTTGTTTGATAAAGTGATATTTAACTAGATTAGATTTATTGTGAATTATATGCTCCAAGAGATTGTCGTAGTTGCTACTTGTCTAGCAACTTTAACAGGACGTTTAGTCAGCTGTACTTTATCAGCCAAGTTGATAGACATCAGTTCATTCAAACGATATTATTCATGCAATCATGTTGACTTATATATCTCAAACATGACTATTTTTGCGTTCATGAATTATAATGTGTTTTTATTTCGGGTTGATAATATGCTTAATTACAAAATTACATAATGCATAATTGTTGATGGTTGAATACTTATTGATTATTCATGAAATGCCTTAGACTTACATCTATTAATATCGAATTCAGTATTGACAGTATGACTCTTGAATGTCATTATCTTACTACTTCCAAAACAATAGTAACATTAGTGTGATCTTTATTGACAAAAGGCCCTAAATCAACATGCTCTGGACATGATTTATGCTTTCTTTTAACATTGTGCTGGTATGGCTTTAGTATGTAAAGCATACCACATTTGAAATAACATACGAAAAGCATGCAAAGATATAGCAAGATAATACAGAAATATACCAAAAAAATATTTTGGTATGCATCCTTCGTATGTGATTGGTATTGAGCGATTTACAGTTTACGAAACCGATGTACAAAATGATAATAACAAAAGGTACGAAAGCGCTTTAAGTAGCTTTGGCATTGTACAGTTCACAGTGTATGACAGTCAAATGTTAAGTAGAGATATCGATGAAATCTTCAAGTGTGGGTAGAGCTTAATCGGTTTGATCTAATTCCCTTATTAAGAATTGCTTTTGTTATTCTGTTTTGAGTCTGTTCGTCCGGCAGTTGTTAAGAGAGTTACTTCGGTGGAATTTTGACCCTAACTTCAACAAGTTCGAGTGTACCTCCGTATTCTAATCTTCTCTGTAAAATAGAATATAATTGTAATTTATCGATTGTTGGGAGGTTATTTTTTAATGTACGTTGTGTAGTTCTACGTCGGTTGTATGATGACTTCGTCACCCAGAAAAACAACACCTAATTCCACGTCAAGTCTCAAGGTGAGCGACATTCAACAGCTCATTCGCTAGAACAGTAAGGAGGTGATGTCACAGTTAAGAAAAATCAGTGACTCGGTCACTCATTTGACATCTCGTATTGTTAGCCTCGAGCAATCCCTAATGGATGTCAACAAAAAATTCGAACTTCGCGATAATACAATCACGGTTGTTAGCAGTTATTCGTGATTTACCCAATCACTTTTTGAATGAGATGGAAAACCCAATTCATCGACACATAATTTAATAATTTCAGGAATAGCAGAGCATATCGAGGGTACACTTGAAGAACGGAAAAACATGATCTGGAACAACTGGAAAAGTTATGGAAGAATTGGATGTAGATGACTATGATTTTTCTCAAGTAACAAGCATTGGTACCTCCCGAAACTCCAGAGTTAGAAATATTAAAGCAACACATGTCCAACACTCAGAAAGAAAACTGAAATTCTCAGACAAAGATAGACAAAAGCGTATACACATTGGGGATTTAATAAATGCGGAGTTTCCACTCTATAAAGTGGCTTAATGTCGGTAGTATATAAATTTGTATAATTTTGGCTTTTTAAAACTGCTCAAATAAGTTTTGGACCACGGGAACGTAATCTCGGCAAAAAATTGCATCTTTTAAAATAAAAATTTTCACTGTATAAGGATACTTTTTCGAGTCGACATTCTACCTATACATGTACAGTCAAACCTCGGTTAGCGACCGTCTTGATATAGCGACTGTCGCGCTTTAACGACCGGTCTCTCGTGGTACCGAATGACAAGATAGGAAATCACGTATATCGGAGTCTCGATGTAACGACCCCTTGATATAGCGACCGTCGCGTCTTGCGACCGGTTTTATCGGGAACGAACAGACCATTTTCTCTTGACACAGCGACCGTGCAACACTGTAGAGTACTAACAAAGTGTCAAAGTAATTTTGATTTCACCCAATTGCCTAATAGACCGACGGTAAATTGACGCAATTTTTGATGTTGTAATCTTGGATGGTAATTTGATCCGTTGATTGTAGACAGTCAGAGCGAAATGTCACTCTTTGTTTGTGTCAATTGACATCTTAAGTCGACATCAATTACGATGAAACGTAATCCAGATGCTCGCCACAACTGCAGATCTCCCCCTCATCGGCATGTGTGGATATTGATTGTGACTGGATTTTGATAGGCTGCCGAAGGCTGGATTGCGTCAGTCATGTAAGATGAAAGTTTGTGGAGAATGTTCAGTGTATAGTGCATCACTTTTCAAGCTCATCTGCATTCAGCATGGCTAGCCGCAAGATCTTAACTGCTAAACGTCGTGCTCTCACGTTGGACCGGAAAGCTGAAGTCTTGCAACTCTCATCGACTCTATCTGCGAAGAAGATCAGCGAGCAATTCGGCGTTGGAAAGACTCAAATTCAGTCCATCATCAAGCGCAAGGCTGAGGTTCTAGAGGAAATTGAGAAAGGATCGAACAGGGAGGCGAAGCGACTGAAGTTTGGGCATTCTCATCACGAGGAGCTTGAGAATGCTGTCTTCGAATGGTTCACGCGGAAGCGGGCAATGAATATGGCCATCAATGGACCCATTATTCAAGCTGAAGCTCTTCGCGTCGCTAAGGAACTCAACATATCGTCGTTCTCAGCATCACAGGGTTGGCTATCCAACTTCAAGAAACGACACAACATTTGCGCCGTCAAACTCTCCGGAGAGAGAGCTTCCGTTGATCCCGTTGTTGTAGAAGACTACAAAAAGAGGCTACCTCTTCTCCTGCATGGATATGACATGAAGGACATCTTCAATTGTGATGAAACGGGGATCCTGTTTCGAGCGATGCCTGACAGGTCACTTCATGTGCGTGGGGACGACGCTGCCGGTGGAAAGAAGAGCAAAGAACGGCTTACTCTTCTCCTGTGCGTCAATGCTGTTGGAGACTTCGAAAAGCCACTCGTGATAGGAAAAGCCGCAAGACCGCGATGTTTCAAGGGATGCAACATGCAGAAACTCCCTGTGACCTGGACGCATAACAAGAAAGCTTGGATGACGAGCAGAATCTTCCAAGATTGGCTGAACTCACTCAACAGCAAGATGGCGAGGCAAGGACGTAAGATCTTGCTGCTCCTTGATAACGCTCCATCTCATCCTCACGATGTCAGCTATACCAATGTGAAACTCCTATTCATGCCGTCGAACACCACGTCCGTGCTCCAGCCTCTCGATCAAGGAATCATTGCAACTGTAAAGCGACAATATCAACAGAGACTATTGAATTTCGTCATCTTGAAGGGCGAATCCATGGATGGCGATGTCAACAGCGTTCACAAAAGTATCGACGTCCATCTATCCATCACTTGGATGAGTGAAGCCATTTCTGCATGCAGACCTGAAACCGTCTCCAAATGTTTCAGGCGGACTGGCGTTTCAGAAGACACAGTTGGAAATGAAGCTACGGTCGGAGAGGAGAGCGCCGGTGAAGGATCTGAGGATGAGGATGACATACCACTGGCACAGCTGTTCGAAAAAGCTGTCAATGGATTGAAACTCAAGGATCCCATAACATTCAACGAATTCATTAGCTCAGAGGGTCAAACTGAATCCTTCGAGGACAATCCATATACAGCACCAACCATACAAGAAGACAATGAGGAATCTGAAGATGACGACAGCGACTTCCCAACTGCCCTTCAGCCCTTCCACATAAATGAAATGCTCGATACACTACGTCGCCATTTCAATGCAACGGGAATGGAGAAATCATCTGCAGCAGTGATGGCATTGTGGAATTCTTACGAAAAGGAGTCTACAGCAAGACGTCGACAATCAACCATCGACAATTATTTCAAGAGAGACAGTCAGTAACTGAGGTGGTGTTTGAAGTATCGGTAAGCTGTTAGGTCTGTCACTTTAACTTAAACGCGGTAGGCCTATATAGGGCCTACATGTAGTTTTGGCAATGAAAAATAATACATCTATTGTAGAATAAGAGTTGATATTTTCCAATGTAGAATGTTCCATGCTAGTTGGGAAAGTAATGGGATGTTCAAAACTAATTCAAAACTGCTCAAAACTAATCATTTGATGCAATACTACTCATTAAAAAGCCTTAATCGCACTCTCTTGGTATAGCGACCGTCGCGCCAATGCGACCGTTTCCAGCGGAACCGAGCGCGGTCGCTATATCGAGAGTTGACTGTATATACTTACTCTACACTGCAAATCGCTCAATACCAATCACATACGAATTTTTGGTATATTTCTGTATTATCTTGCTATATCTTTGCATGCTTTTCGTATGTTATTTCAAATGTGGTATGCTTTACATACTAAAGCCATACCAGCACAATGTTAAAAGAAAGCATAAATCATGTTCAGAGCATGTTGATTTAGGGCCTTTTGTCAATAAAGATCACAGTAATGCTATTACTGCTTTGTAAGTAGTGAGTTAATGACATTTTATAGTCAAACTAACAATACTGAATTCGATTTTAATACATGTAAGTCCGAGACATTTCATGAATAATCAATAAATATTTGACCATCAACAATTATGCATTATGTAATTTTGGAACTAAGCATATTATCAATCCAAAATAAAGACACATTATGATTCATGAACGCAAAAATAGTCATGTTTGAGATATATACGCCAACATGATTGCACGAAAAATATCGTTTGAATGAATTGATGTCTATCAACTTGGCTGATAAAGTACAGCTGACTAAAAGTCCTGTTAAAGTTGTTAGACAAGTAGCAACTACGACAATCTCTTGGAGCATATAATTCACAATAAATCTAATCTAGTTAAATATCACTCTATCAAACAAACAAATATTCGTGACTGGTATTACTGAAAAAAGTTATTTGACAGTAGTATGTAATACACACATTTTTTTTACTACGTGACTTAAAGCTGCACATACCAAATACATACCAGAGACATACGAATAAGGATGAATTTGCATCGGGTGTCGTATATAAAACATACCAACAACTCGTATTTCAGTGTAAAACAGCCAATCACAGATAGAATAGTTCGTATCGTTACATACCAATCACATACGAAAGTAAGTGAGATGTGGCATGAAAAACATACCAGAATCTTGTATCAGATGCTAGTTTCAAATTGTATGTGATTTCGGTATATGTTTGTATGTAATTTCCGTATCCAGCGATTTACAGTATATGGAGCCATCGCATCTTGTGTGGTTCTGGATGTAACTGCGACAAATTCAGTCCTCTTTTCATCCGTCGTCAGCGCCAAGCCACCATGAATTCTTTTGAAATTTATCAAATCCTACGAAAATCCTCTACAAGCTCTGTCCAAAAAAACCCAGGAATTCCCGTCGATCTCAACAGTCTCTGTAAAAAACTAGACCCCGCTCTAATTCGCTTGTCCGATTTTGCACATCTTTGTACAATCGTCTTTATGTTTAGAATGAAATTCTATTTTTTCTTACTCTGTACCATCATTTCTGACCGCACATCCGATTACTTGAGTGTTTGATTTATTTGATCATGTGTGTATTATTTAATGACTTGTCTAATGACCGATTTTCATTCATAAATAAATAGGCTTTATATTCTATTCTATTATGTTCTTCATTGCCGGTAGCCTGACCGATTTGCTGTTAAAGATAATGAAAACGTCATGACAGCTGATGTCATTGTCGCAGACAAACAAATAGTCTCTCCTAATCATAAAATGATATTCACAGAATTTCTGATAGGTAAAACACCTTTTGATTATTGACTTATTGCGTTTTGATTATTGTGAATTTCATAGCAGATGATAAATGTGAGACAGCCAATTTGCATTTTAACTTCCATGCGACTTCTACTGTATTCCCACAAGACTGCTTCCGTATCACTTGCGTGTGTGATGCATTTCGGTCATTCCTGGTTATTGTTTTAGTTTCTAGCACACCTTACCAGCTCGTCAGATCAGCGGTCTATGGGATTTGCGATGAATCGGTTCAATATTTATTCAGCAAGGGTTCCATTTTTCAACATTAAGTTCAGCCGACAGACTTATCCATAGAAATTTACGCTTTTCGTAAGTTAGTGGTACTACAATAGACAATAGCTGTTTATTGATGGCAATTTCAACTGCTTCGTCAGACAACGATCTATGTAAATGTTGCTAGATCTTATGAATGATGAAAACGTGTTACGCCTACAAAAAACTCTGTGAATGTCATTTTTGTGATCAGAAGAGACATTTTATTTGTCTGCGACAATAACATCGGCTGTCATGACGTTTTCATTATCTTTAGCAGCAAATCGGTCAAGCTACCGGTAATGACGAATGTCGCATTTCTGTCTGATAATGAAAAATTTGGTTCTAAAAGTACAATCATAATCAGAAAAATGACAAATCTCATTTTTGGTTTTTAAATGTATGCTGGATCATTGCGTCATTGAATGAATGAAACTCGAAAGTACATGGATCTACATAAACAAATGGGATATTGCGATGCTTGAGGCCCTGCTCTCTAACTTGCAAGACGACTGGAGGTGCAACTTATGAATTGTCGTTTTACAGATGCTGGGTGACAATCTGCATATTAAAGATAACATGAAGCTCGTGTGGAATTTAGGAAGAAAATGTCACTACCTCTCGCACTTTTAACCTTGTGCGTGTTGTTCTGCAGGGATCCAATGCCGATGATGGAAGTGATCAAGCATTGAATGACGTACCAGGTGATAAAGCAGATTCCCAAGAAAAGCAAGAAGGCACAGCAGAGGAGACACACAGTCCTGATCCGGTTTCAAAGCAGGTAAGCAATCAGTAGTTGGTTTATTTCATTATTATACATTTGGGGGGTCAAACTTTGAAAGATGTTAAGCATGAAAAAAGATGAGGATTGTCGATATCAGTTAGCAGCCAAGAAGGGCCCACTGCATCACATTTCAGAGGAGCCCCAGACGCGGATGAAGGCTGCGAAACGGCCAACTCCTGAACGCATGGGTTGAGTTGCACCCAGGCGTGACGCGGGAGCTGGTAACCGGGAGGGCGCGCACTCCAGGCTGACAGCACGGTGGGCGCAATCGACGGAGGCGCCACCGTGACCAGACCCTCAGCAAAACGTTCAGAGCGGTCGTCTGGACCCGAGACATGTCGGTGCAGGAGCGTTGTACAGGACTTCGTTCAATGGGTAGGTGGCGAGGGCCGCCTCTTGTACAGCCTTCTAATATTTGGTGATGTTGATAGAGCGTGCTTTTATGAGCTGTTCTCTATTTACCACTACAATTTGTAAGAGTAGAGCAAATCTAATTAACTCAGCTGTCAGTACTGGAATGGCGTGACTTGGATTGTTTATGCGCTTCAGTTTCAGTATAGCAAGCGATAAAAAGGAAGTCCATTTGCTTAGATTGATAGCTTCCTGTTCACCAGCATGTGCGATCACCAAGCCTATGAAGACTTGTGTTGAGGACTTAAGGCAAATATTCATCATCGTGAGGTTCATCATTTAAACAATATTTGTCGCAGCCTACTTCCAAAAAGTCCCAAGAGAATTCGTCTGGTGTTCCGCGGGACAATGCACTTGGTCCTTCATTGTTACTTCAATGCACACTTGGCTTTACACGTGTTGTTTTGTGCGTCAGTAAACACGTTTACTACAATCAAATTGAGGATCCAATAGACTCGAAATCCAATAAACCACCAGTTCAACGAATTATTTTCTTAGTTATTACGCCGCAAAAGTTTTTGATTCTGTAAAATGTGAATGTGTGTTTAAAGCTATGGAGAAACAAGGAGTTGACGCGCAAGTTATTCACATAGTAAGAAGAATGTACAAGGTAGCCAGAGAAGTTGTAAGAATCGAAGACGAAAGCAACAAATGCAAAATGCATCATAATAAATGGTGCTGAATTGGAGGACTCCTGCCAAACCTTGATAATGCGAGCCGGCTCGCGAAAGCTCGGAATTGTACATATTTTTAGCAGCTTATCTTTTTTCGGGGAGACGACACAAGCGGAAGTGAGATTCACTATGAATTGGAGGAGGCAAAACGATGCGTGTGCTTTGGTCAAGTGATACGCATGACGAAGGGAATAGACGCGGATTTCACGATGTGCCCTGGTATGGCAAGCATTCGGAAGAGGCGGTGTAATTTTCAAAAGCGACCTCCCATTGTGCTTCGACCAATGCATTATCCCGACATTGATCGATCTCTGGTGGCGAGACTTGGAAACCGACAAAGAGACAACGAAAGAAACTGAGGACAACACAGCGAGCTACGGAGAGAGTAAGGTTAGAAATTTCGAGAAGATACAAGATGAGGAACACCAGGATAAGAGAAAAACCAGCGGTACAGACGTCTTGAGTGAAGCAGACAGACAAAAATGGAGATGGGCAGGACATGTGTCGCGGCAGCCCATGACGACTACGTGTTCAGATCATTAAGCAATCGTTCAATTCAAGGTACTTCAGGCTCTGTATTACACCTGCGACTGGTCCTTCGCAGCGACCATCAGCTTTCACTTCGGGAGCCTGTGACGTGTTCTTTGATGAAATTAAACATGTACCTCAGTAAACACGCGCACTCCAATCCAATTGCAGATGCAGCTGCAACTTTGTCTGTCACATACTGCATTTATCTTCCGCATGTCTGTCATCAACAACAGCTATGGTTTCTGAACTTTGGCGGTTCCAAACGGCTTTCACTCCTGGTGGTCCAAAGGGACAGTGCACCTGGTCCTTCATTGTTTTTTTATATGATCACTCAGCCTTGTAGGTGGTATGTTTTGCAGGGATCCAATATTGGTGATGGAAGTGGACAACCACTAGATGACGCACCAGCTGGTGACACTGGTTCCCCAGAAAAGCAAGATGGCGCAGCAGAGGAGGTACACATCCCCGCTCCGGCTTCAAATCAGGTAAGCAATCAGTAGTTGGTGACGTTGACAGAGTGTGTTTTATATATTATCCTCTATTTACTTCCAACATTACAATTTGTAAGAGTAGAATAAACCTAATCAAATCAGTTGTCAGTGCTGGAATGGCCTGTCTTGGATTGCTTATGCGCTTTTGTTTCAGTATAGCAAGTGGAGAGAAGGAAGTCTATCAGGTGAGATTGATAGTTTCTTGATCAACAGCATGTGCGATCACCCAGTAACTGAAGACTTAGTGTTGAGGACATAAAGCAAGTCTTCATCATCGTGAGCTTTATCATTCGCCGCCTACTTACAAAAGTTCCAAAGAGAAGTCGTGTACAGTCGATGTACTTGTTCCTTCATGGTTACTTCAATGCGCACGTAGCTTTACACGTGTTGTATTGTGCCTCAACAAACGCATTTACTCGAATCAAATTGCAGATGCAGAGCATAACAGCCAATATAAATGATGCGTTGCAACTTTGTCTCTCACATACTGCAATTACCTTCCTCATGGCTGTCGTCAACACCAGCTATGGTTTCAGAATTGTGCGTTTCCAAACGGTTTTCACTCTTGGTGGTCCAAAAGGACAATGCCCTCGGTCCTTCATTGTTACTTCAAGTAACACTTACCTTATTGCGTCCTGTCTTACAGGAAACGAAGATGGACTATGGAAGTGAACAAGAATTGGTCGAAACACCAAGCGACGATACAGCCTCCCCAGAAGAACAAGAAAGCGGGCGAGAGGAGACGCACAGCCTTGCTCCGGCTTCACCAAAGCAGGTAATCAATCTGCTGGTTGTAATTAGAAGTGCTTTTGTTATCTACAGAATGTAACACATCACTAGTCATCCCATAAAGATTCTTTTTTCAGTTCTCATTTCTATCAGCTTTGATTATTAATAGATTCAAATTGCTTCTTTAGCGTCATTTCATCTGTTCATAAATAAGACATGCCTAACCTGCAGGTAGTGTGTGAGATATGGCAAAACTACTCAAATAGCTCGAATTTGGTTTTTCGGTAGGTCTATGTGTCACTGCGCATGGTGAAGGTGTGGGATTTCAGATGCGTTATCGTAACAGCATATATAAGCGCAGCAACGTCAACAATAACATGAATCAATTCGGTATTTTCCTTACGTTGAGAATGTCACGGTTTTTTCTTGACATTCATAGTCAATACTGAAACCAAACAATTTCGTTTTTACTCATTTTCAGCCCAATGAGGTTTGCATCATCGGCCCCTTATCTTCTGAGTTAGGAAAGCATGCATCAGAACTGTGCAAAAACTACGGACTTGCTGCGGAAAGGTACGAAGAATTCACAGGACTGATATCAGTCGATGTCAATGGTGGTATCTACACTGCTGTTCAGAAGGGACCTACTGACGTATCTGTCACTTTCCAGCACATAATGTTTCTGGATGAGGTAAGATCTTGAAGATGTGGATATGATTCACAGAGAACATAATGATAATGAGTGCCTTGTCACGAAATAATTGTTGTCTATTCGTTCCATAAAGCTTGTTGCTAATGGCCGCCACGGAACCCTCCTTAAATCTTAGTCAATCACAACGTCAACAAAAAAACTGGGAAGTTTTCATGATATATTTAGAAATTCTTGGCTTGCGTAATAATTGCGCTGGGATTATAAGTAGCAATAAACATATTTTTTATAAAAAGCAGAAATCTTTCTCTGAAAAGAATTTAAAGGTAAAATTACTTTCTATGCATGAACTAGCACAAGCAGAAGACATTTGATACTACTTTCTTTAACTTGAATGAGCTTGTATCTTAACGGACAGAGCGGCCGGGAGTTCAGCGACTTGTGATACAATGGTCCCTGGTTGGCTGGGTAGTGAGAAAGAATCATTCTCAATTTCTCCACTGACCACCTCGAACATAGAAATAGATTGTTGTCTATCTGAAGTTGACTAGAATGGAAATTGACTCAAGGTCGCGGCACATCCGGGGAAACTAAGTTGGGGCATGAACCACCAATGAAAAGCTTAGAATTGCGCATCTGACTGATTCTAACCCAATCATGCAGCCGTTGACAAGCAAATCTAAGTGAAAATGCGTGCGATTTTTGTGCCACTATTGTGTATTGCATGAAGCTTTACTTCCATTCTAGAAGTTTTATTGTTAACTATTTCTATGACCTCAAAAGTCCAATCAAACAGAGTGTAGTCTGAGTATCACTGAATAGAAACCTTTTGGCGTTTAATCTATCAAAGTCGCAGTTGACCAAACGGTGAGAGAGGCTAGCAATTTCTCAAAGTCTTCCAAGGTGGAACCAGCTATCCGCACTCTGTCGATAAACGTTTATTGGTCGATCAAAATGAGTTACCAGTAAAGCCAGAAACAAGTGAAAACTTCGGCGTCCAGCGTCGTCTATCTGTCGGTGCAAAGTGATAAACGGCAGCCTGTGTGAATGTTAGAGGTGAGTGATATTATGAAGTGTATTGTGTGTCGAATGTGAGGCGACTGAAGTGCGAAGACAGGCTGTATTGCGGTAGTTCATGGTTTCTATTGATTTTGGGCTGAAGCTGTGCGATTGCTTTTGATTCAGTAAATGTTGCGTCTCGATTACATCAGTAAAACTTCTCGCACTTTATTGCTAAACACAATGAACACAAAAGGTCAATAAATAACAAATTGATTAATAGTGCTTTGCATGAGCAGATTAGTGACATCGGGGGTTTTCAGGTCGGTTTCATTGCTAAACTCGATAACACTCGACACACAACATTTACTGAATCAAAAGCAATCGCACAGCTTCAGCCCAAAATCGATAGAAAACATGAACTACCGCAATACAGCCTGTCTTCGCACTTCAGTCGCCTCACATTCGACACACAACATTTACTGAATCAAAAGCAATCGCACAGCTTCATCCCAAAATCGATAGAAAACATGAACTACCGCAATACAGCCTGTCTTCGCACTTCAATCACCTCACATTTGACACATAACATTTACTGAATCAAAAGCAATCGCACAGCTTCAGCCCAAAATCGATAGAAAACATGAACTACCGCAACACAGCCTGTCTTCGCACTTCAGTCGCCTCACATTCGACACACAACATTTACTGAATCAAAAGCAATCGCACAGCTTCATCCCAAAATCGATAGAAAACATAAACTACCGCAATACAGCCTGTCTTCGCACTTCAATCACCTCACATTTGACACATAACATTTACTGAATCAAAAGCAATCGCACAGCTTCAGCCCAAAATCGATAGAAAGCATAAACTACCGCAATACAGCCTGTCTTCGTACTTCAGTCACCTCACATTTGACACACAACATTTACTGAATCAAAAGCAATCGCACAGCTTCAGCCCAAAATCGATAGAAAACATGAATTACCGTAATACAGTCTGTCTTCGCACTTCAGTCACCTCACATTTGACACACAACATTTACTGAATCAAAAGCAATCGCACAGCTTCAGCCCAAAATCGATAGAAAACATGAACTACCGCAATACAGCCTGTCTTCGCACTTCAGTCACCTCACATTTGACACACAACATTTACTGAATCAAAAGCAATCGCACAGCTTCATCCCAAAATCGATAGAAAACATAAACTACCGCAATACAGCCTGTCTTCGCACTTCAGTCACCTCACATTTGACACACAACATTTACTGAATCAAAAGCAATCGCACAGCTTCAGCCCAAAATCGATAGAAAACATGAACTACCGCAATACAGCCTGTCTTCGCACTTCAGTCGCCTCACATTTGACACATAGCATTTACTGAATCAAAAGCAATCGCACAGCTTCAGCCCAAAATCGATAGAAAACATATACTACCGCAATACAGCCTGTCTTCGTACTTCAGTCGCCTCACATTTGACACACAACATTTACTGAATCAAAAGCAATCGCACAGCTTCATCCCAAAATCGATAGAAAACATAAACTACCGCAATACAGCCTGTCTTCGCACTTCAGTCGCCTCACATTTGACACACAACATTTACTGAATCAAAAGCAATCGCACAGCTTCAGCCCAAAATCGATAGAAAAAATGAATTACCGTAATACAGCCTGTCTTCGTACTTCAGTCGCCTCACATTTGACACACAACATTTACTGAATCAAAAGCAATCGCAGAGCTTCAGCCCAAAATCGATAGAAAACATGAACTACCGTAATACAACCTGTCTTCGCACTTCAGTCACCTCACATTTGACACACAACATTTACTGAATCAAAAGCAATCGCACAGCTTCATCCCAAAATCGATAGAAAACATGAACTACCGCAATACAGCCTATCTTCGCACTTCAGTCGCCTCGCATTTGACACACAACATTTACTGAATCAAAAGCAATCGCACAGCTTCAGCCCAAAATCGATAGAAAACATGAACTACCGCAATGCAGCCTGTCTTCGTACTTCAGTCACCTCACATTCAACACACAACATTTACTGAATCAAAAGCAATCGCACAGCTTCATCCCAAAATCGATAGAAAACATTAACTACCGCAATACAGCCTGTCTTCGCACTTCAGTCACCTCACATTCGACACACAACATTTACTGAATCAAAAGCAATCGCACAGCTTCATCCCAAAATCGATAGAAAACATGAACTACCGCAATACAGCCTGTCTTCGCACTTCAATCACCTCACATTCAACACACAACATTTACTGAATCAAAAGCAATCGCACAGCTTCATCCCAAAATCGATAGAAAACATGAACTACCACAACACAGCCTATCTTCGCACTTCAGTCGCCTCACATTTGACACACAACATTTACTGAATCAAAAGCAATCGCACAGCTTCAGCCCAAAATCGATAGAAAACATAAACTACCGCAATACAACCTGTCTTCGCACTTCAGTCACCTCACATTCAACACACAACATTTACTGAATCAAAAGCAATCGCACAGCTTCATCCCAAAATCGATAGAAAACATGAACTACCGCAATACAGCCTGTCTTCGCACTTCAGTCACCTCACATTCGACACACAACATTTACTGAATCAAAAGCAATCGCACAGCTTCATCCCAAAATCGATAGAAAACATGAACTACCGCAATGCAGCCTGTCTTCGCACTTCAGTCACCTCACATTTGACACACAACATTTACTGAATCAAAAGCAATCGCACAGCTTCAGCCCAAAATCGATAGAAAACATGAACTACCACAACACAGCCTGTCTTCGCACTTCAGTCGCCTCACATTTGACACACAACATTTACTGAATCAAAAGCAATCGCACAGCTTCATCCCAAAATCGATAGAAAACATAAACTACCGTAATACAGCCTGTCTTCGCACTTCAGTCACCTCACATTCAACACACAACATTTACTGAATCAAAAGCAATCGCACAGCTTCAGCCCAAAATCGATAGAAAACATGAATTACCGTAATACAGTCTGTCTTCGCACTTCAGTCACCTCACATTCGACACACAACATTTACTGAATCAAAAGCAATCACACAGCTTCAGCCCAAAATCGATAGAAAACATGAACTACCGCAATACAGCCTGTCTTCGCACTTCAGTCGCCTCGCATTTGACACACAACATTTACTGAATCAAAAGCAATCGCACAGCTTCAGCCCAAAATCGATAGAAAACATGAACTACCGCAATACAGCCTGTCTTCGTACTTCAGTCGCCTCACATTTGACACACAACATTTACTGAATCAAAAGCAATCGCACAGCTTCAGCCCAAAATCGATAGAAAACATGAACTACCGCAATACAGCCTGTCTTCGCACTTCAGTCACCTCGCATTTGACACACAACATTTACTGAATCAAAAGCAATCGCACAGCTTCAGCCCAAAATCGATAGAAAACATGAACTACCGCAATACAGCCTGTCTTCGCACTTCAGTCACCTCACATTTGACACACAACATTTACTGAATCAAAAGCAATCGCACAGCTTCAGCCCAAAATCGATAGAAAACATGAACTACCGCAATACAGCATGTCTCCGCACTTCAGTCGCCTCACATTTGACACACAACATTTACTGAATCAAAAGCAATCGCACAGCTTCAGCCCAAAATCGATAGAAAACATGAATTACCGTAATACAGCCTGTCTTCGTACTTCAGTCGCCTCACATTTGACACACAACATTTACTGAATCAAAAGCAATCGCACAGCTTCAGCCCAAAATCGATAGAAAACATAAACTACCGCAATACAGCCTGTCTTCGCACTTCAGTCACCTCACATTCGACACATAACATTTACTGAATCAAAAGCAATCACACAGCTTCAGCCCAAAATCGATAGAAAACATGAACTACCGCAATACAGCCTGTCTTCGCACTTCAGTCGCCTCGCATTTGACACACAACATTTACTGAATCAAAAGCAATCGCACAGCTTCAGCCCAAAATCGATAGAAAACATGAACTACCGCAATACAGCCTGTCTTCGTACTTCAGTCGCCTCACATTTGACACACAACATTTACTGAATCAAAAGCAATCGCACAGCTTCATCCCAAAATCGATAGAAAACATGAACTACCGCAATACAGCCTGTCTTCGCACTTCAGTCACCTCGCATTTGACACACAACATTTACTGAATCAAAAGCAATCGCACAGCTTCAGCCCAAAATCGATAGAAAACATGAACTACCGCAATACAGCCTGTCTTCGCACTTCAGTCACCTCACATTTGACACACAACATTTACTGAATCAAAAGCAATCGCACAGCTTCAGCCCAAAATCGATAGAAAACATGAACTACCGCAATACAGCATGTCTCCGCACTTCAGTCGCCTCACATTTGACACACAACATTTACTGAATCAAAAGCAATCGCACAGCTTCAGCCCAAAATCGATAGAAAACATGAATTACCGTAATACAGCCTGTCTTCGTACTTCAGTCGCCTCACATTTGACACACAACATTTACTGAATCAAAAGCAATCGCACAGCTTCAGCCCAAAATCGATAGAAAACATGAATTACCGTAATACAGTCTGTCTTCGCACTTCAGTCACCTCACATTTGACACACAACATTTACTGAATCAAAAGCAATCGCACAGCTTCATCCCAAAATCGATAGAAAACATGAACTACCGCAATACAGCCTGTCTTCGCACTTCAGTCACCTCGCATTTGACACACAACATTTACTGAATCAAAAGCAATCGCACAGCTTCATCCCAAAATCGATAGAAAACATAAACTACCGCAATACAGCCTGTCTTCGCACTTCAGTCGCCTCACATTTGACACACAACATTTACTGAATCAAAAGCAATCGCACAGCTTCAGCCCAAAATCGATAGAAAACATGAATTACCGTAATACAGCCTGTCTTCGTACTTCAGTCGCCTCACATTTGACACACAACATTTACTGAATCAAAAGCAATCGCACAGCTTCAGCCCAAAATCGATAGAAAACATGAACTACCGTAATACAACCTGTCTTCGCACTTCAGTCACCTCACATTTGACACACAACATTTACTGAATCAAAAGCAATCGCACAGCTTCAGCCCAAAATCGATAGAAAACATGAACTACCGCAATACAGCCTATCTTCGCACTTCAGTCGCCTCGCATTTGACACACAACATTTACTGAATCAAAAGCAATCGCACAGCTTCAGCCCAAAATCGATAGAAAACATGAACTACCGCAATGCAGCATGTCTTCGTACTTCAGTCACCTCACATTCAACACACAACATTTACTGAATCAAAAGCAATCGCACAGCTTCATCCCAAAATCGATAGAAAACATTAACTACCGCAATACAGCCTGTCTTCGCACTTCAGTCACCTCACATTCGACACACAACATTTACTGAATCAAAAGCAATCGCACAGCTTCATCCCAAAATCGATAGAAAACATGAACTACCGCAATACAGCCTGTCTTCGCACTTCAATCACCTCACATTCAACACACAACATTTACTGAATCAAAAGCAATCGCACAGCTTCATCCCAAAATCGATAGAAAACATGAACTACCACAACACAGCCTATCTTCGCACTTCAGTCGCCTCACATTTGACACACAACATTTACTGAATCAAAAGCAATCGCACAGCTTCAGCCCAAAATCGATAGAAAACATAAACTACCGCAATACAACCTGTCTTCGCACTTCAGTCACCTCACATTCAACACACAACATTTACTGAATCAAAAGCAATCGCACAGCTTCATCCCAAAATCGATAGAAAACATGAACTACCGCAATACAGCCTGTCTTCGCACTTCAGTCACCTCACATTCGACACACAACATTTACTGAATCAAAAGCAATCGCACAGCTTCATCCCAAAATCGATAGAAAACATGAACTACCGCAATGCAGCCTGTCTTCGCACTTCAGTCACCTCACATTTGACACACAACATTTACTGAATCAAAAGCAATCGCACAGCTTCAGCCCAAAATCGATAGAAAACATAAACTACCGCAATACAACCTGTCTTCGCACTTCAGTCACCTCACATTCAACACACAACATTTACTGAATCAAAAGCAATCGCACAGCTTCATCCCAAAATCGATAGAAAACATGAACTACCGCAATACAGCCTGTCTTCGCACTTCAGTCACCTCACATTCGACACACAACATTTACTGAATCAAAAGCAATCGCACAGCTTCATCCCAAAATCGATAGAAAACATGAACTACCGCAATGCAGCCTGTCTTCGCACTTCAGTCACCTCACATTTGACACACAACATTTACTGAATCAAAAGCAATCGCACAGCTTCAGCCCAAAATCGATAGAAAACATGAACTACCACAACACAGCCTGTCTTCGCACTTCAGTCGCCTCACATTTGACACACAACATTTACTGAATCAAAAGCAATCACACAGCTTCAGCCCAAAATCGATAGAAAACATGAACTACCGCAATACAGCCTGTCTTCGCACTTCAGTCACCTCACATTCAACACACAACATTTACTGAATCAAAAGCAATCGCACAGCTTCAGCCCAAAATCGATAGAAAACATGAATTACCGTAATACAGTCTGTCTTCGCACTTCAGTCACCTCACATTCGACACACAACATTTACTGAATCAAAAGCAATCACACAGCTTCAGCCCAAAATCGATAGAAAACATGAACTACCGCAATACAGCCTGTCTTCGCACTTCAGTCGCCTCGCATTTGACACACAACATTTACTGAATCAAAAGCAATCGCACAGCTTCAGCCCAAAATCGATAGAAAACATGAACTACCGCAATACAGCCTGTCTTCGTACTTCAGTCGCCTCACATTTGACACACAACATTTACTGAATCAAAAGCAATCGCACAGCTTCATCCCAAAATCGATAGAAAACATGAACTACCGCAATACAGCCTGTCTTCGCACTTCAGTCACCTCGCATTTGACACACAACATTTACTGAATCAAAAGCAATCGCACAGCTTCAGCCCAAAATCGATAGAAAACATGAACTACCGCAATACAGCCTGTCTTCGCACTTCAGTCACCTCACATTTGACACACAACATTTACTGAATCAAAAGCAATCGCACAGCTTCAGCCCAAAATCGATAGAAAACATGAACTACCGCAATACAGCATGTCTCCGCACTTCAGTCGCCTCACATTTGACACACAACATTTACTGAATCAAAAGAAATCGCACAGCTTCAGCCCAAAATCGATAGAAAACATGAATTACCGTAATACAGCCTGTCTTCGTACTTCAGTCGCCTCACATTTGACACACAACATTTACTGAATCAAAAGCAATCGCACAGCTTCAGCCCAAAATCGATAGAAAACATAAACTACCGCAATACAGCCTGTCTTCGCACTTCAGTCACCTCACATTCGACACACAACATTTACTGAATCAAAAGCAATCGCACAGCTTCAGCCCAAAATCGATAGAAAACATGAACTACCGCAATACAGCCTGTCTTCGCACTTCAGTCGCCTCGCATTTGACACACAACATTTACTGAATCAAAAGCAATCGCACAGCTTCAGCCCAAAATCGATAGAAAACATGAACTACCGCAATACAGCCTGTCTTCGCACTTCAGTCGCCTCGCATTTGACACACAACATTTACTGAATCAAAAGCAATCGCACAGCTTCAGCCCAAAATCGATAGAAAACATGAACTACCGCAATACAGCTTGTCTTCGTACTTCAGTCGCCTCACATTTGACACACAACATTTACTGAATCAAAAGCAATCGCACAGCTTCATCCCAAAATCGATAGAAAACATGAACTACCGCAATACAGCCTGTCTTCGCACTTCAGTCATCTCGCATTTGACACACAACATTTACTGAATCAAAAGCAATCGCACAGCTTCAGCCCAAAATCGATAGAAAACATGAACTACCGCAATACAGCCTGTCTTCGCACTTCAGTCACCTCACATTTGACACACAACATTTACTGAATCAAAAGCAATCGCACAGCTTCAGCCCAAAATCGATAGAAAACATGAACTACCGCAATACAGCATGTCTCCGCACTTCAGTCGCCTCACATTTGACACACAACATTTACTGAATCAAAAGCAATCGCACAGCTTCAGCCCAAAATCGATAGAAAACATGAATTACCGTAATACAGCCTGTCTTCGTACTTCAGTCGCCTCACATTTGACACACAACATTTACTGAATCAAAAGCAATCGCACAGCTTCAGCCCAAAATCGATAGAAAACATAAACTACCGCAATACAGCCTGTCTTCGCACTTCAGTCACCTCACATTCGACACACAACATTTACTGAATCAAAAGCAATCACACAGCTTCAGCCCAAAATCGATAGAAAACATGAACTACCGCAATACAGCCTGTCTTCGCACTTCAGTCACCTCACATTTGACACACAATACACTTCTTAGCATCATTCACCTCTTTATATACCTCCACACAGGCTGTCGTTTAGCATTTCACACCGACAGATAGAAGGAGCTGGACGTCGAAGGCCTTTTAACTCATTTTGATCGACCAACAAACTTTTAGCGAGAGAGCACGGATACTTGGAGCACTTTGAGAAATCTATCAAAGTACAAGTGACATCCATGTCTCTTGAAGAACAGGGAAATATTTTGCGTAATCTGTAAGTATTGGGTACGGTTGATTTTCCAGCTACATTAAAAGAGCAATTGATAATATACATCAGAGTCTAGAATTCACTACCAAGCATTCATCAGAAATTCCATTTTAGGCCTCTCGATTTACATAGTTTAATACGTACTCGACGCATGCATCAGAAAGGAAAGATCGAGACCATTTTATGTCAAAATCTTCATACTTAAATAACTACAAGCTTGCTATTTCATCTGATAAGAGTTGCAAAAATCAAAATGAAACGAAGGAAAACCTTTCCAGGAGAAAGAAGCAAAAAGAATTCGAACAAGCTCTTTGTTCAACGAAATGATTGTGCACAAACTTATAGAAATTATTACATGTGTATGTACATTACATTTATTTAATTCTATGTTGATATGTCTTACAATTTTCGGTTGACTTCTCAATTTTTATGAAATACTTTGCAAAATGTTTGCAACTAACGTTACCAATACTAATAGTATTTTTTATTTTTTTTACAGGTTTTCCAATTCTTATAATAGTGATAATTGTATTTTATCCTTAACCCATTAGCCTTAGATTCTTCATTAAAATAAGCCTTAGATGACTATATCTGTCATTTCAATTTTCGAAGGAGGTATTCTGGCACCTGTGAAATGTGCTAACAATACTACTTAAAAGTTCATCGGCCCCGTTTTTTCATTTATGCCTCAAATAGGTTCCCACCTAGAGAAGGAATTGCATTTGTTACGTCGTAGCCATAGAGTAAGTAGAGTAGTATTCGGTAGAGTGGTAACTCCGCATTTATTAAATCCCCAATTTGTATACACTTTCGATTTTATTAAATGAACTTGAGGTGAACACAATTGGGTATTGTTACCAAATGTGAAATATGCAAACCCCCGCAGTTATGCAGAAATTACAACGGAATTGAATGATCATGAATGTAATGCAGAAGGAATGATGGTATTTCACAGATTCTCAGTGTCATGACGGCCTTGGAGAGTTAATGTTTGTTAAATTAGCAATTCTATAGGTTCTTACTATGCTCAACCTCAAGGTTTATTTTCTTAAGCGTGCAACTTTGAAGGATGGAAATGGTTCCACATCACTATTCAGGTTCTAGAAATGAAATATAAATTTAGTGAATCATAAAATCATGACGATGAAAATCGAATTAAAAAGTTGAAATTTCAGCCAAGAAAGCAAAATCAGATCTCGACCCTTTCACGAAGACTTCCATTATAATGAAACTCATGAAATTTCCTGATCATCAGCTTAATTTCCGCATAATTATGATGCTTGCTAGCAAATATTCATTCCTATGATATCCAACTTCTTTCACACTAATTATAAAGAGGACGTCTTCTCAGTAGTATATAAATAGAAGTATATACTTCCCATGCGACTCTTCATCCAATCCTGTGACTCCTTCCCATGCGACTCTTCATCCAATCCTGTGACTGCTTCCCATGCGACTCCTCATCCAATCCTGTGACTGCTTCCCATGCGACTCCTCATCCAATCCTGTGACTGCTTCCCATGCGACTCTTCATCCAATCCTGTGACTGCTTCCCATGCGACTCTTCATCCAATCCTGTGACTGCTTCCCATGCGACTCCTCATCCAATCCTGTGACTGCTTCCCATGCGACTCTTCATCCAATCCTGTGACTGCTTCCCATGCGACTCTTCATCCAATCCTGTGACTGCTTCCCATGCGACTCTTCATCCAATCCTGTGACTGCTTCCCATGCGACTCTTCATCCAATCCTGTGACTGCTTCCCATGCGACTCCTCATCCAATCCTGTGACTGCTTCCCATGCGACTCTTCATCCAATCCTGTGACTGCTTCCCATGCGACTCTTCATCCAATCCTGTGACTGCTTCCCATGCGACTCTTCATCCAATCCTGTGACTGCTTCCCATGCGACTCTTCATCCAATCCTGTGACTGCTTCCCTGCTTGTACGGTGATGCTAGATTTGCATATTGGAACTTATGAATGATGCATATTGGAACTTCGATTTATATATATATGTACAGTGTGCACACAGTCTCATTTATGAAATCCACTTCAGTGCACATTGCAGTTAGCTGTATAGCTGGTAGACGTGACTAACCCCTTGAAACAACTTCTGCGATGATTTAAGTACCTCCATGTACGGGCTTGCGATGAATGTACATTCTTAACAAAATTGGTTCTCTGGAAAATCAAAGATCATCGGTTTTCTGTGAAACCAAAATTGTTTTTTCAGCTTTTATATTTTGGTTTTCTGGAGAACCAATATTGATTTTCAAGAGAACAGATATTGGTTAACTATAAATTTAATATTTATAGTAAATAATAATATTTGTAATTTAATTTTTTTTATAATATGGTTCTGATTTGGTCTAATATATTTACTTTATTCATATGAACATTATTTTAAAACAACATGCATAAATTATTGGCTGAGCAAAAAATACTGTAAGCTCAATAAGCAAAAATAACTCAACCTGCGAGTCCATGAAATTAACATTTCTGGTGTGAAGTGAGAATATGAAATACAGATAGTCTGGGAATAGGTCCTATTCAACACTACTTTAATCACTTCAAATCATCCTCAAAATATCCATCATTCATATCACTATTGATTGCTGAGGATTCCGCCTGGTTAATAATCAAATATATTTTGTGGGAAATCAGTTGTTATCTCATCACAAACATGAATGTCCGTCTACAACTCTACACAAACAAGGATCTGTCAATAGATCTACTTCGATCTGCAAAATATGTCGAAAATCAAGTTTCATTTTCTCAACACTAGTTACCAGGATTCATCAAAAATCAATTGCATTTGATTGCTGCTGTCAAAGGTTGCAGTCTTTATTGATTGCTTCTTGCACCAAAATTGATCTACTGGTTAGCCCAATTTATTTGCAAACAAATCATTTTTCTGGAAAACCGATTTGGTTTTCCAGAGAGCCCATGCTTTTTCAGAGAACCATTTGGTTTTCTAGAAATGCGTGTGGTTTTCTGGAAAATCAATTAAAAACCAAAATATTTTTGGAATGTCCGTTCTCATTAACACGATGAACATGCTATTTTCCTTTGAAAAGATACACATTGGATGGCAATTATTCAGCCAATCTCTCTTTATTTACGGCGAATAGGGCGAATGGATTAATAATATTGATAGTCCTGTAGTGAGGTATAGCTTCTTTCTCATTATCTGCTTCAGACAATGCTTTGTTTACAGACCGTTACCTAAATCATTGCGCAACCCGAAAAGCTCTTTTATCTCTTGCTTATTTTCATCAAGTTTAACGGCAAGCTGCTTCAGTTCATGTAATTGATTACTGAACTTATTCACTTGGTCAGCCGAGACACTTGCTTGGTTTAGGAAACAGCGTGGTGTGCCTAATTAAATGAAGTAATTAGTGATTAGAAAAATTATTCATGAACATTATTATAGCTGATCATGTCATAGATGTCATGTCATAACTGCCCCCGTTTCCTGTCATCATTGAATGAATGAAATAGCGGATACGGCGTGTTGAGGCAGACGCATAAGTTATCCACGAATTTTTAAATAACTAACCTAACCCCTAACCCTAACCCTAACCCTAACCCTAACCCTAACCCTAACCCTAACCCTAACCCTAACCCTAACCCTAACCCTAACCCTAACCCTAACCCTAACCCTTGCACTACTACTGTTCCAGATGACGGACATTTCACTCTGCGACTTGAAAGTTGGTGCTAGAGTTATGGTCATGTTCTTCAGATATCGATGTCATGATGTACTGCGTGTCAGGGTCACATTCTACTTAACTCGCCTGAGGAAGCAGCAGGTCTGCGATACGTCGCGATTAAACTACTAATTTGGCAGATTGGTTTTTATTTAAAAATTCGTGGATCATTGAATGAGTTGCTATAAAAGTCTTGTCGATTCACTTATCGGGCGCAGCAACTACGACGTGAAGAGATTACTATTGTTTGTGAACAGGTGGCGAGTCTCAGTCTGACGCCAAGCCTTTGTGTGCGCGCAGATCAAGGATTCGAAATCCTGACCTCCACCGAGGGAAATGATGACTCACCCGATGGCTGAGTATGGGAACAATACGAATTTGAAGTTTGCCGGTGAACGGATAGGCAGATCATGATAAAACTTACATATTCTTGGAGCTGATAACACAAGCATTCTTTTAAACCCAAACTCGAAAGCACCAGCGTTAATACAGCAGAAGTCATTAAGTTGTGTGCAGTTGACAGCTAAAAACATTTTTAACGCGAAAGTTAGAGAAAAATCATGGAACGTCAAACGTGTTAATTGAGTGAAACTGTACCAAATGTTGTCGAAATTCGAAAAAATTATATCATCTGAAAGCTTAACACAGGCCTGATTCAATGGTGATAATCTTAATTTTCTGTTTTGCGCAGTTTAGTCAGTATGCATCGGTGAATGAATTGATCAAAAATTCATACTTTTATGTCTGCTTGACCGCAACTGACCAAACACAACCTAATCGCTCCACCAAATCAAAGTACTAAACACATCCTTTCACATGGTATAAAGTTTATTGAAATTGAACATCTTCATCGATGAAAAAATCATGTCAGACTTTTTTAGCAGCATCTTTTCGGTAAAACTTATTTGCACTGTGCCTTTTTTGTACATTCAACGAATGTTAGAATCTTCACATCACACTAGGTGACATGCCACGCTCAATTACCCGTAATTCACGCGTACACTACGCATAATTACACATGACGCTAAACATCCGTGGCTATGTGTGACATTGCTGCAACATCTGTCGGCAGTCCTGTTATGTAGACTTTGCGTCTCATGTGTCTGCATGTATCAGAGGCTAAACAATGTGATAGGACCTCAATTTCATGCTCAGGGAAGACAGAACATGCTTCGCGGTTCATCCGTGGTTCAAGCGGCAACGCATACAACCGTAGACGTCACGCAAACTATAAACGCTCGCCCGCGGGTATTCATAAACATTCCCCATGTTTTAACAGCATCAGATCACGTGATTTCTGACTCCTAGTGCATGCGCGTATGTACGCGCGTATAAGAATAGAATGTCCTTAACCACGGATGTTTGGGGTGTTCCGTAATTACACGTGGCATGTCACCTAGTGCATGATGAATCTGAGTGATAGCTCACACTTTTTTTCAGTTTTCATTAAAAAAATTCTGTCATCTTCATGTTAAAATCCTGCATCAAAGAAGACGCTCAGTTTTCTTTCACAAGGCCTTCTTACTTCAACTGACCACTTAAGAAAGTAAAATGTATGTCGAAATAATCTATGAAACATAAGGTTTCATATGGCATGTCGTTTATCAAAATTGAGCCAGAACTTCAACACGAAAATTACATTTGAAAATAGGTTAACTTTTTTTGTGCAATTATCTATGAAATGGTCTGTACATTCCTAAACCACATGAAAAGAAGAAAGACTTTTCGTACAAGCTGCACGTTTTTGATACCTCTTAAACCTCCTTTGAAAAATGCTTGGAGCATCCCATGCAAGCAGTTGTATTAGTAGTGCTCAAAATTATTCCTTAAATAGTGGCCTATTCCGCATCTCTCAATATAAGCACGATTCCCTATTCTTCAAAGTTGCAGCCATTCCGAGTAAATTTCTGCTTTAGCGCACTGTATTTTTGGCATCTTTTCTAAATTGGTGCACCAGAAATTAATATCAACATTGTGCAGCATTTATTATTTGCTGCGTGTGCAGCAACTTCTGCATCCAACACTCGCAGAAATTCACTCAACTTCCTGATGTGCTAATAATGAGGCGGTGCTCATGCGACTACTCTCCAAACCACCGCTGTGTAGACACACTTACTTGTGATTTGATTATTTGACTTTTCCTCTTCTAACTTATTTTGTAATTACTTCACTTTACTTATAGATTTTGTCAGTAACATGTCACATTTTTATCAGCATTTTTATATGCAGTATCTTATGTAGCATAAAACCTGGTGTCCGTGATATACTTGGCTGGATTTGTCATTTCATTGACGTTTCTGCCGTCAACCCTTAAAGAGGCAGCGTGATATCAGGGCAATAAATATCTTTATGAACTTCCATAATTTGAATCTGGTTCTAATAATCGATATTTGTGTCGGTCGTGCAACATCCGACTGAAGCAATAGTAGTCATCGACATTTTCTTGTACTAACGCTTGTTGCCCAAGCACGTGCATCTAATTTTATGCTTTCAGATACCCAACCACTGCAGAAATCAATTCAGTGAAACTCGCTATCGACACGTGATTGTATTGAATAAAGACAATTCATTGTCCAATCTGGCTGTTGTGCGAAGTGAGAACGAAACACTATGGTTAGTGCATAATTGGGCGGGTAACCAAGTTCTTCAAGGATGTGAAACCTCTAATGACAGCAGTCCTATTCAGGATAAGTGGGAAGAGTTAAAGGCTTTCAACAAAAGGAAATTATCCACCTTGAAATTAATGTTCTGGATTATTCTCAGCATTTTGGAATTCGATAAAAAGGCCACTGAAATCCGCTTGTTGAGGTGGCTAGGCCCTTGGAACGACAATCATCTGAAAAGAAGAATGTCTCTACGTTGGATGAAAGAAGTTGTCGAGAAAACTGGAAAATATTCACTATTTGGCTGCAAACCAATGAATGCGATGCTATTTTTAATGGTAATGAGCTTCGCGATAGTTTTGAACCCACCTGTCATGATTCTACTCATGTCAATTGTCAAGAGCACAGTGAGCATAATAAATGATACATTGTCTCATTAAAGGATTACTTTTAGCGGATTAACACATCCACGATGCATGTAGACTGTGCAAAATATACTCTTGCTTAATCACTTGTTTATTATCTTTTTCCAATTTCTTGTTAATCAATATTGTAGATGCACACAGCTCAAATGACATTGCAAGCAGCGCCAGTGGCCTTATGATAGAGTACTCGCTCAGCTTCCTGGAGACCGGGGTTCAAAACTTGGTCGGGTCAAACGTAAAGGACGATAATGAAAAAATCGTGACGATATTTCATTCCTCATATCAAGAATCTATCGTTGGACTCCGTTGTTCACATTGTAGCTATCTATCGTGACGATCGTTCAGCTACACAATTTTATCACTTGTTGCAAAGAAATAATTCAACACTGTAAATCTCTCGATACCAATCACATACGAAGGATGCATACCAAGATATTTTTATGCATATTTTTGCATCTATTTGTGTGCTTTTCGTTTGCTTTAAGGCCTTTTGTCAATAAAGATCATTTTAAGATTGCATGGCACTTACTACTGTTTTGCAAGTAGTGAGATAATGACATTTAATAGCCAAACTCACAATACTGAATTCGATTTTAATACATGCAAGTCTAAGGCATTTCATGAATAATCAATAAGTATACAACCATCAACGTTTATGCATTCTGTAATTTTGAAATTATGCATATCATCAATCCGAAATAAAAACGCATTATAATTGATGAACGCAAATATAGTTATGATTGAGATATATAAGTCAACATGGTAGCTCGAAAGTTATCGTTTTATTGGAACGATGTTTATCTGCTTGGTTCATGGAATTGAGCTAATTATGAGTCGTGTGAATGTTATTAGACAAGTAGCAACGATAACGTACGCCATTAATTTCACAGTAGATCGAGTCTAGATCAAATACCACGCTATTCATAAGTGTGTGTAACTGATATTACTGACAGAAGTTATTCGAAAGAAGTATGGAAAATATATACATTTTTTTGCTATATTACTTAAATCTCTCCATACGATAGGCATACGAAAAAGGACGAATTTGCATAAGGTCCCGTATGTGAAACATATCAACAACTCGTATTTCATTGTAAAACAGCCAATCACAGAATGAATGGTTCGTATCGCTACGTACCAATCACATACGAAAGTAAGTATGCCTTCGTATGAAAAACATACCAGATTTCTGTAAACATACGAGAATCTCGCAACAAATGTTAATTTCAAATTGTATGTGAATTTGGTATATGTTTGTATGTAATTTTTGTATCTAGCGATTTACAGTGTATAGTCATTTTCAATGGAAGAAAAAGACGGAAAAAGAGACGCAGTTATTGTACTAATCCATTATTTGCAGAAAGAGATGAACTTGAGGGAGGTGAGAGGTTGGAAATGAGGGCACTTTGACGCAACATCTGCTTTTGCATAGACAAGCGACATTTTTTCGTTTTCTCTTTGGTTCTTTTTTATGGCTTGATGAAGTCTTTCGGATAATCATTCAATCGAATGATTCTGTCAAATTGTTGTACGTGGCTTTGGTTCAAAATTGAGTGTGAACAGCGCCCTGTTATTCGTTATCTCTCATTTCTGATGGTGGCTAGCTTTGCTATCTTCTTAGCTGGCACAAGCTTTGTTGTTTTGAAATGTTTGAATTGAAGTCTATAAATATTTGGCTGGCATTTTTGTCGAGTTCAAGCACAGTTATTGTATTTGTTGCTATGGCAAAGTCAAGAAGACTCAATTGTTTATTATGTATTTGGCAATCCTATCCTGAAGTAAAATATTATTGCTCTGTGCATTCAGGATTGATTGAAACTCAAAAGCACTTCCTTGTCCATCTGTGAGTACGAAGCAATCAACATGCATTTTGAAAATATGAATGACATCTCTGCTCTGAAGTGCTCCTTTCTCGATGATCATAGAGAACAGTCACAATGCTTGACAAGGGGGATTCCATGGGTAGTCCCGAAACCTGCTTATATCAAGCATTCTAGCTAGACTAACTCAAAGCAAAGGTTTTTTGCTTTTTAATATTACATAATGTTCTCCTTTAATTCAGGAAGTCTTTTAGTGCCATGTCAGTGCAATTCGCCTGAAGTACTGTGATCAGGCTGGCCACGGGACGGGATTTCTTCGTCACATTTACACGGGATTCTTCAAAATGTCGGTTATTTCCTTAATTATTCCCATAATTCCCATCTTAGGTTAGGAGACATTCGATACCGCTGTCAGCTTACCGTGTAGATGAATGATACCTCAAGTCTGATGTTCTCCATTGGAATTTGCTGCTCCAAAATAGCTGTAAATTAGTTTACTTAAATCAAATGGCTCTGCAGGTAGGTCTACAATCCATGATATCAGACAACCCTGCAACTTGCATCTAGAATAGCTAACCTAGCTTTCTTTTACCAGGGATGTCTATGATGCATAGAAAATGTTAGGGATTTTCAACTCTCAATCCGTAGGATTTAGCAATTGAGTCAAATTGGAAGGACTGGTCGGCGTTTGTCAAAGAGGATAGCTGAGCACGTTCCGCGATGGCTGCAACACCCACTCCAATGCCCGCCAAGATCGACAAGGATACCAGAAAGTTCAATCACAAGACATCTCCAAGTGTGCAGCTGTGACTCTATAGTCGCGGTCAGTCTCTTCAAGGCACTTTTTACATCATTATTACGTACGCTCGAGGCTATGTGTATCCTTCGGTTTAAGCCTGACTTGTGTAGGCAAAAAGAATTTGTAGATAGTCTTTATTTACCTTGGCAACTTTGTAACTTGTCCTGTTTTTGTTTTCTTTACTTTTCCTAAGTTTACGGATTACTTTATTTACTTCAGCAGTACTATTATCCTATTGTCAATTTTATTAGGGTATTTCACTTATGACGCGGATTCATTTCATTGTCTGTCACGTGTGAAATTTGTTCAACGATGTCAAATTTTCCAAGCTATGTCACATTCCAGTTTTCATGTATGCCTCTGAAGAGAATGAACGAAAGATCTCGGCAAATAATGCTCATTTTCATTTACAAAATTTCTAATGGGTCATCATTTTTCAACAATTTTGAGTCAGTGAAAATACTCGTAAGAGACGTATGACGAATGTGCGGATAGGTTTTCGAAAAAAGGCTTTACGATCATTGCTGGAATACTACGCACTGTTTTTTACGCGAGTCACCAGCATGTTCAATAACGTGTTTCCGCAACATCTGAGAGATGACAAAATCTTCATCTCATCACACACCACAACCTGTCGAGGAGAACCTGAAAATGTATTGCTTTGCACAAAAAGTCGCAACCAAATTGGCCATAAAGTCGCGCACCAAAGTATATTTGACCTACGTCCAAGCTTGAAGCTCCAGTCATACTATTATAGAAATTCCTGGTTTCGTCGTGCGCATGTAGAGTCTACTTCGTTCTCTTAACTTCATGAATGAACATTATTTGGTGCAGATGACCGCGTGCCGATGATCGCGCGACTGCCAAAGTGAGTATTACTCCGAAAGCGAAGGAGTCATGATAAATGGAAGCGACAATGGCTTCTTAATCACAATCTGCGAGCATGTCCTTGACAATTGAACACAGAGTTGAAATTATCTTACTTTGTGGGCGAAAGGGTGCGACAAGCAGGTCTGTTGCTGAAAGGTTCAATTCAGAACATGAAGGAATGAATGTTAGTCACACGGCAGTGGGTTGTTTACTTGCGAAGTTCAAAGAAGCTGGCCGTGTTGACGACAAAGATCGAAGTGGACGTGCAAGAGTATCTGATGCGACACGAGCAGCCATTCTCGATAAAACTGAGCAAGGTCTAAAAAATCAGTACGTAAATCATCTCGTGAAATCAACGTTCCCCGCTCCACGATGCAGAAGATACTCAAAGAAGAACTTTTTCATACATACAAACTTCAGATTCTCCAAAAATGGTACGAAGACGATTCTGACCGACGCATGGGAATGTCGACATGGTTTAAATACCGATTGGATGAATATTCTGACATGGTGCATCGGAAAGTGCTCTTCAGTGATGAAGGCAACTTCTATATCAATGGTGAAGTGAACAAATAAAATTGCCGATGTTATGCACGGGAGAATCCCTACTGGATGCAACCTACAAAAAAACACAGTGGTGCAAAACTAATGGTCTGATGCGGTCTGTGGAGAGACCATGTTTTAGAGTCATTCTTTTTTGACTCCACGCTCGACGGCGACAGGTACCTCAATGTTGCAAGTAGAACTTATCCGTCAGTTAAGCTCAATTGGAGAAGGCCGGTCTAAGTGGTTCATGCAGGATTGAGCGCCTCCACACTGTCTTGAAAGTGCGCGGCTGGTTGGATAAAAACTTCGTTCTTTGGATTGGTCGAGGGGGACAGTCGAATGGGCTGCTCGATCCCCCGACCTGAATCTTATGGATTACTTCTTTTGGGGATACGCTAGACAGTTAGTATATTCCGTGCGCATGAATGCCCTGCATCATTTGTGAACTCGAATTCGTCATGCTTGTCAGGAAATTAACGGTGATTCAGATTTGCTGAATCGAATGTTCGATAACTTTCACCATCGACTCGATTTATATGTGGTTGCTGCAGGCCAGCATTTTGAACATTTTTGAATACCTAGAGGCACTGTGTAATTTTCCTAATTATCTTGGTTACAATTATGCATTTTCTCCTTTAAAAAAATCAATTAAACTCTTGGTGCGCGACTTTATGGCCACCCTGTACATTCCACGCAGAATACCTATAGTATTGTTAATGCAGGAATCGAAAAATAATAGATTGCATTGCTATCAGATGTCCACTTCTTATTCAATTCTTTGGCGTATTGTAAGACCAGTGTCGTGCACAAATACTCATCATTTTTGTTGTTTTCTCTTTTGTAATCAATTATGTTAGGAATGGCGTTAATCCATTTGTCTCTGTTCTTTCATTTCTGTTTGTGGATTACAATTTACGACAGTGCACTTTCTCAACATCTTTGATGAAAATTCTGCAATCTGTATTTTCAAAAATTGTATTTGCTAAATCCCACGGATTGAGAGTTGGAAATACATAACACTTTCTATGTTTCATAGACATCCCTGTCGTTACTTATTAGATATCATAACATAGGTTTTTATGGGTACATTGTCTCAAAATAGTTAAAAGTACTATCAACATTTGAAGCCTACTTCTCTTTGTCAATGGATGTTACCCAAGGTCTCTAGCACTGGCAGCGGACGTGTTAAATAATAAAAGATATTTACGGGACTATAATTCTCAGTGCACAATTTTTTGAATTATTGCATGAATGAAAAAATGAATCAATGAACCTAGTTTATACCTGGAAGTACATTAGGCACGGAGCCTTTCTTCCATGTGGCTGAGTTGTCATTTACCCACTCTCTTTGTGTTCGGTGTTTGCCAAGAATGCAGAGTATTGAATGAAGTGTCATGTAACCGTAGCCAGAGAGGGTAGTTGTGTAATGAAGGTCAATTTGCAAGCAGATTATTCTGACTGACATAGTCCAGCTGCCTCTTCGCATGTGACAGAGGGCAATGGAATCATCAGAATGGCTTTGAACAATACCTCGGTAACAATGCCACAATCATTCTTATTGAAGCTGGAACATTCCCATAACGACGTCTAAATGTTTCATAATTTTAATAAACTTATAGTTAATAAGACTTAAGGTTCTTATATAGTTCTTACATGTCCGACAGGCATCAGTCAAATGGTGAATCTTCAATATGTCGCTGAATTCTCTCTTTGCTGGAAAGTCGAATCTGTGCAAACGTTGGGAAAAACACGACGAGATTGTCAAAAAAAGAAAGATAAGTCAGATTTCTCTGGAAGAAGCACAAAGTGACTTCGATGCATCAGATGCTCCAAAATTGCGTCATCTCCACAATCTAGGAGAGTCTGATCTGATGAAGATAGGTAACAAATTGCCAAATCAGCTCTGGGACCTACAATCATCAGATATCAAAGCCGAGAATTTTGTGATACAATTCGACATGGTGCATCCATACAACCGATTTGTTATAATACATCGGGAGATGGGACTGACGTATCGAGATCTCACTGCATTTGACCGCCGCGAGCTAGTTCGAGCAGCATTAGCATTTGTTCAGAAATTCGAATTTATCGACTCATTTCTGTCAATTCCTCTCGGCAGGAGTTTCCGTCGGACCATTGGTACAGTTTACATGTCCTTCTGCGCATACATCAACGTACCAAATACGAAGTTGTATCTGAAAATGTTTAAAGAGTTCTCATTAGCGGGTAAGATACCTTCGTGGCCATCTTCTGACTGGATAACACTGATGTGGTTGCCGGGATCAGATCCAATAACTGATCCTGATTGCTATGAAACTAATGTTCTTCACAATGTGAAAGCATTTCCAAATACTGACTACAAATTCCTACTACAAAGGGGACAAGTGTCATTAACAAAGAAATGGAAAAAAGATTGCGTCGAACCGTACGAGAAAGAAGCAGTTAAAGATTTTAGCACAATAGCATGTCCGGAAGAGAAAATCGTCGCAGTGTATTCAGATGACTTCATTCTGAGAAGATATGAAGAGACTGATAGATTCCAATGTCTCAATTTTATGGAGGCTAGACTACGAGCGCATCTACGTAGACAATCCCATCGCTCATGTGATATCAAAATTAGCCTTGGATCAACAATGGTATTTGATTTAAATGCTGGAGTGATTGGCTTCATTCAATTTAAGAGCAAGATTCCACCGTTTCTCCATAAGAAGAAAAATGGCGAAACAGAAGACAAGAGCAACAATAGCCAACAGATCTGTGGTAGGCGGATGTTTTCTCTACAAAGCATACGGCAAAACATGTCGGACCTCTTTACTTGACTTCACTATTCGACTTCCATGCCTGTTACAAACACGAAGGCCGTATCACATCCCCTACGTGCTGCGTATTGCGTTGTGAACGTCGTGCGAAGCGCAAACATGAAGGCCGTATCACATCCCCTACGTGCTGCGTATTGCGTTGTGAACGTTGTGCGAAGCGCAAACATGAAGGCCTATCTACACTGTACATGAAGTATATGATGTATCTTCACACTTCACAGCGGTTTATGCCTTTTCATTCCTCTCATCGTGTACATGTTTAACTTTAACATTTTGCGCTGAAATTTCAACATAGATAGTTTATTAACCTACATCTATGACTTTGAACATATAACACGTAGGTGGTGTGATGCGGCCTTAAATACGATTACAGTGAGTAGTTGGAAAACTTACTGTGATTGAATCCTCGTTTCTTAAGCATTGTAATTTTATTTCAAGGAATTCATGAAAAGAAAGACAATGGGAAGCACCATAGAATTAGACTCTTTAAGTGCATCATTTTGCTAGAAGTGCAAACTGATTTAAAACAATGGCACACGCAGGACCTTACTAATTGGGCAAAAAGATATTTTTAATACCTCACAGAGATAGGAAAAATAGTCGTGCGTCGCTTGCGGATTGCCGTGAATTCCTTCACAATGCTCCGATCGCCACGATTCCTTCAGATTCGAAGAATTCAGATCATTGAGCAAAAGTTTTCTCGATAATGTTGGGACGTCTGATCACTATTCAAAAAGTTAGCAGGCGCATGAAAAAACGTTCACAAACTTCTCTGTAGAACTTGACATCGACTGTGTCTCTTTGCTGTGTGATCCAGTTGATAACAGTCACTGAAACTTTGCACAATTTGACGTGTTTAATGTTGAACTAGCTGCCTATTGTTCGATTGCTATGGTATTTAGTCAGGAGATTGTGCCATTTCACTAAC
Source organism: Prostheceraeus crozeri (assembly GCA_907163375.1). Taxonomy (NCBI): domain Eukaryota; kingdom Metazoa; phylum Platyhelminthes; order Polycladida; family Euryleptidae; genus Prostheceraeus; species Prostheceraeus crozeri. Next base: position 66,352 of record CAJQUW010011382.1, on the reverse strand, counting down.
GTTGCATGTTCCAATGTTTCCCTTCTGGTCAAACGGAAGAAGAGACGACCTGTCTAATTCTGAAACACCGTCTAATTGGAAACATCGATTTTCGGCTACCAGACAACATGAATTCTGCCTGATCACTGAAATTCTGCTTTCTATGCTCAAAGCAGCGATCTTTATAGAAGTTCTGAAAATCACCGATATAATTGAATATCCACATCCGCATTTCCATTTGTTGCAGATCTCTTGATCTGTTCTCATTTCCGTTGGATTCGCAAGAGACATGTTACGCTTGTTGACGCTACACGTTTGCTCACTATAAAATTATATCAATGAACACATTAGAATAAAGTAGATTCTTGAAATATGGCCGGCATCGCGTGCCTTCGCTACACAATGGATTCCTACCTACACACCATCAAAAAATAGCAACGGTAATATACAGATTGTTTCAATCAAAGACAAGCGTTGAGTCTCCAGTCATTTGATGGAAGCAGGCAGAAAAGAGAGATTGCCGTGGATGTTGCACGTTTCAGTGAAGGCTTACTTATAGTCCGGCAGCCAGAACGAGTTTCTGCAGGGAACGCGGCCGAAAGTGAGACTTTCACAGAATGATGTGCACCCTATGCCTACTACGAATCTGCACGTCTGCCGAGTTCTAGTGAGTTCCTCTTCTTGTCAGACAAGATCAAAGAAAAACACATGTAAATCCAATGGGACGCAGATTGCAGTTTTTGGCTAAAATGAAATTTTGTATATTTTCTCTGATTAAACGAAAAGTACAAAGCCAAGAGTCATAATTTTTGGCATGGAATGTCTTCAGGTCATTTCGTATGATGTACATGTGCTTTTGTCATGCATCTAATCGGCAATGTATGTGAGAATGTGGTTGAATGTGGATAAAGTTGCTCAAAATGTTTGTGTTTGCCGACATTAAGAGGCTCGCCAAATCTAAATTTGTTAGCTTTAAAGACAGGGGTGCATGAAAATCAAAGGAAATGACCTGAAGACATTCCATGTCAAAAATTATGACTCTTGGCTTAGTACTTTTCGTTTAATCAGAGAAAATATACAAAATTTCATTATACCCAAAAACTGCAATCTGCGTCCCATTGGATTTACATGTGTTTTCTTTGATCTTGTCTGCCAAGAAGAGGAACTCACTAGAACTCGGCAGACGAATAGATTCGTAGTAGGCATAGGGTGCACATCATTCTGTGAAAGTCTCACTTTCGGCCTCGTTCCCTACAGAAACTCGTTCTGGCTGCCGGACTATTACTGTAGCTTGGGCTCGTGAGAAGGATGCAGCTTCGGATGAGCCCAATGAATGGCATAAAAGGAATCTCCAACCAAGTGCCCCATCGAGTAACAACGGGATTCGGAGGGGGCGGCAAATCAGGAAAAACATGTGATAGACAGCTATCATGGAATTCTAATTGGCTGAAAACTGGCCAATAGAAATCCATCGAATAGTCCAGTCCGAATATTGCCTACATACAGATTGTTTCATAAAAAATGGATCACCCTTAAACATCGCCTTAACTTCAACTTTGTCTAACTCCGCCAAACTTGAACGAATTTCTCTGAAATTTGGAAGATATGTCACTTGTGCTTATTAATATCATTGTTGGAAATTTCAAGCATGAATACTAAGTTGTTTTCCTGTTATAGATAAAAAAAGTAGTAGATAATTTGATCTTCATTTAGCAATGTTACACAAAATCATACCTCACTCTTATAAAATTACATTTGTTTCCTTTGTTATGTAATATGGTGTTCTACAAGCCAAAAGCTATCAAGCAAAACAAAAATAAAGAAAATCGGTCAATCAGAGCCAGTATAGCACCATTATTCATCAACAATAATACTGCTACATGTGATTAACTTGACTTCATGTTCCATAGCTTCCTGACTTCGTTGCGGTGGTGTTGGCAGCACTCCTAATTGCTTTCAGCTAGAAATCTGTCTCTTACCGTTTGAAAACAATACAAAGCACAAATGAACAATAACGAGATCGCATTCACAAAAGGCAAAGTGTCAGCCTTGCTAGAACTAGGGTTTTCTTTGCGAGCTACAAGCAAGCGATTAAATGTCCCTTACACAAATGTGCATCGATGGCATAATGATGATTTTCGACTCTGTGGTAAAGAGGGCTCTGGCCGTCCACGCAAAACATCCAAACGTAGAGACCGCCTAATTTTGAGATTTGTTAAAGTTGATCCAAGTCTCTCGTTAACTGAGATGGCTGCACTAGTCTCGTCTATTTCTAAGTCCACTATTCGTAGAAGACTTATTGAGTCGAATTTCAAGAGCTGTAAGAGGCCCTCTCAGATCGAATTATCAGATCAGCATACAAAAAGACGTCTCAGATGGGCAATGAGTCATTGTCACTGGCGAAATCAATGGGATCGGGTTGTCTGGTCTGATGAGACATCAGTCCGTCTGAAGGATAGTGATGGTCGATTGAGATTATGGATAAAATCTGATCAGGAAATTCCGAGACATTTACATCGTCCCCGGGTACAAGGTGGTGCGACTCTACTGATTTGGGCTGGCATTTGGACCAATGGCCGCTCTGAACTTCACATACAGCAAGGAACCATGAATTCTGAACGCTATGTGAATGTTTTACGAATGAACATTGGCCAAATGACAGATCAACTTGGTGATCCATCGACTTGGTTATTTATGGATGATAATGCTACGTGTCACAGGAGTAGTAGAGTCAACTTATCCAAGTCTCAATTAGGGCTTAGGACATTATCTTGGCCAGCTCGTTCTCCTGATCTGAATCCCATAGAAAATGTGTGGAGTATTCTAAAACGTAACGTTCGTCGTTCACTGCTACCTACAGATGGCGTATCACAACTTAAGTCACTGTTAAAAAGAGAGTGGAGAAAGTTAGATCAGTCAAAAAGCAACGATATCATCGAATCAATGCCTAGACGAATTGGTAATGTCATTGACAATAAGGGTAGGGCCACAAAATATTAGCTTCTTAAGAACCGTTACTGCATCATAGCTTATCAGATTATATAAGGACATTTAAATATATTAGGGACATGAAATAACATGAAAAATGCTTTCTGTATCATACCTATGTTTCATTTAGTCAAATTTTAGGATGATCCACTTTTTATGAAACGGACTGTACTTGTCAAGTATGCGGATGACATGACTATTTGCGGCATTATCAAAAAAGGCTCAATCGGCAGTGCGTTATCAAGTTAGTAAATCGATTGTAACAACATGAAGCTCAATGTTGATAAAAGTAGCCAGATAAATTGTTTACGACGAAGCACCAGGCTGAAATTCAACGATTTGCTATCCCCGACATCCGTGTGAAATCCGAACTCTTGTTAGGTGCAACGTTCGATGAGTGTTTCAAGTGGGCTAACCATTGCGGTGAAAACATAACATCTCAGCTAAAGCACAATGAGATCTCAACTGCTCCTTGAAGACTTGCAGGAACCTGCATTATAATGCAGTTCATGAAATTTCCTTATCATCAGATTAATTTCCCCTTAATTGTGATGCCTGTTAGAAATATTCATTTCTTTTGATATCCAACTTGTTTCATACTACTTGTAAAGGGGCTTCATATCAGTAATATATATACATGTAGTTGTAAAAAAATTAGCTTTTAAAAAACTGCTGAAATAATTTTTTGGACCACTGGAACGTTATCTCCATAAAAAACTGAATCTTTTCATATAAAAAGTTTCACTGTATATAGACACTATTTCTACTTACTCTATAATGGACATCATGCGCTGTCATGACAACGGTACCTAAACGATGGTAATAGGAAGTTATCCGCAGCTAATCGGTGCACATTGACAATAATTGCGACTATCATCATTTCTCTTTATATATAAAAGCATTTTGATGAAATATCTTACAATAGATAGTCTTGAGGCAAGAATCCGCAACCGCTGTATGCATAGAGTAATTATATAGTAGACAGAGTGTCGACAGCATGCAGTGAAAACGTTTATATCAAAAGATTCAGTTTTCGACGTAGATTGCGACCAATATTGATCAAACAAATATTTGACCAATTTTTAAAAAGTTACATTTTACAAATTATTCCTTTGTTTATTTACTAGCGATTTATTTATTTTATAGCCTTCGTATAAGTAGTACAAAACTGATTAGATATGAAAAGCAATGAAAATTTACTTGCGAGTGTACTAATAGAGCGGAGATAGGCTGATTATCAAGGGAATACATGAACTTCTTTAAAAAGTGCAAGTCTTGATACAAATGAGATCTTTTACTGCTTCTTAGCTCAAATTTCGAGTTTGTTAACTTAGCAAATCTTGTTAAATAGCTTTCTTCTATCATGCTAAATGATTCTGTGAAGTATTAGGACTCCTGTCCAAATTATCAACAAACTGACTGCATTCTACGGTCAATAAGAATCACTGTGCCGCATTGGATGAGTTATAAACGGATAGAATGATGATACTCTTTGTAGGTGGAATATTTATGTGGATGAATTCAATTTTCATGGGCATATAAGATGTTCATGATATGATTCATGAAACTGAGGATTTGTAAAATTGTGTATCTATCTTTTAAGTTCATTTAATGAAATCGAAACTGCATTCACATTGGGACCTTAATTGACACAATGCGAATAGAGTAATCGTTAGTTGAAAAATGGAAACAGACCTGACTAGCAATAGCATTTCAGTTAGACTAACTTAGGCGACTTGCCAGCAGTGGGTTTAAAGTAATGTTTATATTTCATCATCTTGAAAATCATGCAAAGTACAATAATTTATGGTTTAGTAAGCATGCAAAAAAGTGAAAAAAGCGGGAAAAATAGGTGTCAAGATACAAGTCTATTCATGAAGGCGGTAGTAAAAGGAACAAATGAATTTTGAAATCGTGAGGTAGGTGCAGCTGGTTGAATGTACCGTAGTGACCTTTGGGATTGTGGTGGAATGGTGCAGTGGAGCACGTGGGTTCAAATGATTTGAGCCAAAAGTTTTCGCCGTTCGGACAGTTGCTGAAATCGCTGACATGGCCATTGCTCTCCAACAGATATCACATATTAGGCAATGACATCGTCACTGTAGTGTTTCGAGGTTACTACTAATTCACTAAGTTAGAAATACAAATGTTACAGAAGCATACTCCGGAATAGACTGCACGACTCCATAGTAGATGGCAGTTAGTTGAACTGCAGAAAGATTAGCTTTCACGAAGAGCATATAGACATCTTGTAGCAATTTCACAAACTTAGTTGATATGAAAGTTCCATGTCAGCTTGTGATTGATAATGACATCGAGTAGTTTAATTTCATTTAAATTATTTTCTAATGTCAATTACTCTGATATTTATGTATAAAATGTGAGTTAATTGCTTTGAATGTACGAACTGCATCTTCCTGTGTCAACCCCGAGTTCCATTCATAACGAAATAAACGCTTTATTATTATTATTTCAGAAGAGAAGAACATCTTCAACGTCTGAGCATTTTTTGTAACATATAGATTTCCATATTCAATATTTATTTTAAGACCATAATTTTTTGACCATTGTAATATGCTTTAGTGCTTATTTGTATCTTTTCAGAATCTTTATTCGGAATGCTGACAGTAGTATCGTCAACGCATTGTGTCATCAAGGTACCAGAATGAGATGATTTGAGTGTCCCGACAACAAAACAAAAGTGCATAGGCTCCAGCACTGAAACCTGTGGTACACCCGACGATGCTTCCGTTATAGCATTTGCATGACATCCTATTAGGGCATGTCCGCATGATTCTCCCGTGCCCTATTGGGCATGTCCGCATGATTCCCGTGCCGTAGCAGGCATGGCCGCATGATTCCCGTGCCGTAGCGAGCATGTTCGCATGATTCCCGTGCCGTAGCAGGCATGTCCGCATGATACCCGTTCCGTAGCGGCAGGCATGTCCGCATGATTCCCGTGCCGTAGCAGGCATGTCCGCATGATTCCCGTGCCGTAGCAGGCATGTCCGCATGATTCCCGTGCCGTAGCAGGCATGTCCGCATGATTCCCATGCTCGCACTGTTGCCCGCATTTGTCGCATTTGTTATTGCTTCTGAACTTGTAGTTACGTCAAGTTTCTAGCTAACTTATTGGTTTCTTTCCGAAAAGCATACATAGAAGTTGGCAATGCAGGATGTTCTCTCGTGCCCTATTGGGCATGTCCGCATGATTCCCGTGCCGCAGCAGGCATGTCCGCATGATTCCCGTGCCGTAGCGGGCATGTCCGCATGATTCCCGTGCCCTATTGGGCATGTCCGCATGATTCCCGTGCCGCAGCGGGCATGTCCGCATGATTCCCGTGCCGTAGCGGGCATGTCCGCATGATTCCCGTGCCGTAGCGGGCATGTCCGCATGATTCCCGTGCTCGCACTGTTGCCCGCATTTGTCGCATTTGTTATTGCTTCTGAATTTGTAGTTACGTTAAGTTTCTAACTAACTTATTGGTTTTTTCCGAAAAGCGTGCATAGAAGTTGGCAATGCAGGATGTTCTCACGTCTGACATACAAGCTGCACTATAATTGTCGTTGTCGGTATTCTCCCGCAATGACAATGCGAAGCATACGTTGACGTCAAGTACTTACGCCTCTTGTATCAAATCAAATCAAACAACAGCGAATGTTAAAATCCCTCTGTCGTGATAATTAGCCTAATACATGCTTTAGCAGCATCACGCTGCACGAAGTTACTAGGTAACGATGGGTCACATCACTTTCGCATCTTTTGGTTCTGAAATTCAACTTCTTGCCTTGCCATTTGAACGGAGATTGATGCGATTGATGAAAAATGTTAGACCTCTTCGATTTGAGTCGTCTTGTGCCTATTGTTCGATTTCTATCGTCTGAATTTCCACATGCCGGATTTGAATGATGAAAAGTGTTTAGAAGAATCATTGAACATCGCGTTTAGACTGTCATCTGGCACGAGGATTGTAAGAGTTCCTGAAGAACTTTTATTCAGTGATGGAGATATCTTTCAACTTCATGGAGAAGTCAATAAGCAGAACTGTTGCATCTAAAAAGCAGAAGAGCCATCTGAATATCACGAAGAACCTCTGCATTCCGAGAAAGTTGTCTTTTCATTGGCAATGTGGTCACTGGTCAGGTGGCATAATTGGTCCATTCTTCTTTCCCGACAGCGTCACTGGTCAATCTTACCTGGAGATGCCGAAGACTTTCTTCTGACCAGAAGTCTCAAATTGGGATCATCTGGAGGATTTCTGGTTTATGCAAGTGAGTTTTCTATTATTTTGGTACATCACCTTATCAGCTTATCTTTTAGGATTATGCACCACCAGACTTTGCCCTCGCTGTGCGGAGTTGGCTGAACGAACATTTTTTCATGCGGTGCATCGGTCCTCGTGGTGCAGTCGAGTGCCACCACCTTCTCTAAGTCCTACGACTTAACTCCTTCCGACTTCTTCATATGGGAGTTATTTTAAACAGATTGTTTACACTACGAAGCCAAGAAATTCCAATGATCTCAAGCACAAAATTAGGCTGCGTGTTCAGATCATTAACGACACTGATACTCTCCTTGCAAAAATGATGCTAAGTTTTCGTCATCATCTTCCTGTCCGCCAGAAGAGCGATGGTTGCCACACTGAACAGCTGCAAAGTTGTCATTTAACTGACACATAAAGATGGTCGGGTTCGTACACTTATATTCCACCCCATTTTCAGAATATAGACGACTTTTGGAATAATTTCAGTTTATATTTTATGACATTTTTGAGAAAAAATACATATGATACTACTAATTATATACTACTTATGACACACTTATTTGAAAAACTCACTGTCATATTTAGAAATCTCATACACTGACCATTCCTATGGTACATAAAACTTCATACAAAACGTAATATACAATCAGATATTGTACGTTTCAAAAACTACTTATATCTATCACCCTGTACATGCCCGCGCCGGCAGGCGAATGGCCGCAGCGGGCATCATCCCAGGCGATTGGTTACGTGGCATCGTTGTTAGGGCACTTGTGACACGGTGATTGAACAAAAGCACTGAAATCACAGATTTCTCACTGATTGGATGTGGAAATCGCATATCAAGCATCCTATTGTACATCTATGTGTGCTTTCACCTCTTGTATCTTCAATAACAAAGTTGTGTGAATGATGACAAGTGCCTACAGTCTATTGCTTCTTTTTGCCATCATTTCAACTGTATGGATGCTATCCGATGAAATTAGTTTGAGATACAGACGCTTGCGATCTGTGTCATGTCCTAACAACCAAGTGGGATTTACAAATGGACCCATACTTCTCTGTGGAAGACGATGTTGAAGCATAATCATGAGCGCCAATCACTGTTATTTATCAGATCAACATGTAAAGGCCTCTGCTGGCTCATGTATCGCTGACAATAACGTCAGAATCCAGCTGCGTTTTCCAGAAAAAAAGCACCTAAAGACATTTATGTTCCCGGAACACGGCTCCGGTAAATTGAAATTGCATTATTTGTATTCTGGAGACAAAATGTTCAATAGCAAGGAAAGAGGAAAACGTCCGTTCAAAATTTATTCCGATCGTCCACGCGTACATGAATTTTGGAAATACTTCTGACCGCTAGGGAATGTCACAGAGTACTTGGTCGCTCGTGTCAAACGGGATAAGACTGACACGGAGGGATGGTTAGCGATCTGGAACTAAAAAACAGAAAACTTTATCTCAATTTCGAATATACAGCTAATTGACTCGGTGAAACGATTCAGTCCTATATGCCGATAAGTCGATTAACGGTCACATCACTAGATGACATGCCACGCGTAATTACGGAACACCCAAACATCCGTTGTTAAAGACCTTCTATTCTTCTACGCGCGCACTGTAAATCGCTGGATACCAAAATCACATACAATTTGAAACTAACATCTGATACGAGATTCTGGTATGTTTTTCATACCACATCTCACTTACTTTCGTGTGTGATTGGTATGTAGCGATACGCACTATTCTATCTGTGATTGGCTGTTTTACACTGAAATGCGAATTGTTGGTATGCTTTATATACGAGACTCGATGCAAATTCATCCTTATTCGCATGCCTCTGGTATGTATTTGGTATGTGCAGCTTTAAGTCACATAGCAAAAAATGTATGTATTACATACTACTGTCAAATAACTTTTTTCGGTAATACAAGTGGTGAATATTTTGTGTTTGATAGAGTGATATTTGAGTACATTAGATTTATTGTGAATTTTATGCTGCACGAATATGTCGTCGATGCTACTTATCTGCCAACAGTAAAAGGACGTTTATTTAACTCTACTTTATGACCCAAGTTGATAAACATTATTTCATTCGAAAGGTAACTTTCTTGAAACCATGACTTATATATCTCAAACATAACTATTTTTGCTTTCATGAATTATAATGTGTTTTTATTTCGAATTGATAATATGCTTTATTTCAAAGTTACATAATGCATAATTGTTGATGGTTGAAATCTTATTGATTATTCATGAAATGCCTTAGACTTACGTGTGGTAAAATCGAATTCAGTATTGGAAGTATGACTCTTGAATGTCATTATCTCACTACTCACAAAACAGTAGTAGCATTAGTGTTATCTTTATTGACAAAGGACCTTAAATCAACATACTTTGGACATGATTGATGCTCTCTTTCAACATTGTGCTCATAGAAATAAACTGTTTATCTGAAGTTCGCTAGAATGGAAATTGACTCAAAGTCGCGGCACATCCGGAGGAACTAATATTATATAATACGACGTAACTAACATAATCCTGAAGATTCTGTAAGGTTCACAGAATCTGTAAAGCAGTGAACTAATAAAGCTATTCTATTCTATTCTAAGTTGGGGCATGAAGAACCAATTAAAACCTTCGATTTACTCATGTGACTGATTCTAACCCAATGATACAGACGTTGGGAGGTGCATCTAAGTAAAAATGCGTGCGATTATTAATTTCCATTCTACATGTAGAGGTTTTATAGAGGTTTATACCAAAAAAATATCTTCGTATGCATCCTTCGTATGTGATTGGTATTGAGCGATTTACAATGTGTATCGATTACAATGTGCTACACGAGGTTACATACGCGCTGCACAAAGAGTCAGAAATCACTTGATCTGATGCTGTTAAAACATGGGGAATGTTTATGAATACGCGCGGGCGAGCGTTCACACTTTGTGCGTCGTCTACAGTTGTATGCGTTGACGCTTGAACCACGGATGAACGGCTAAGCATGTTCTGTCTTCCCTGAGCATGAAATTGATGTCGTATCACATTGTTAAGCCTCTGATACATGCAGACTCATGAGACTCAAAGTCTACATAACAGGACTGCCGACAGATGTTGCAGCAATGTCACGCATAGTCACGGATGTTTGGGGTCATGTGTAATTACGCGTAATTGAGCGTGGCATGTCACCTAGTGTCTCCATGTTTTTGGGAAGTGAACTTTGCCGTATGTCACTGAAAGCAATACCTAGAGCTTTATCGAGAGCATAGCCTATGCCAGCAATTCAGTTGCAATAATTGGCCATCGATCAATGAATCAATCAGTTTTCTTTGTAGAATCAATCAATTATTTGCAATTAATTTTTTATCAATTAATATTTTTCCAAGCCCTGGTACTTGATTTTGATGAAAATTTTTGATTCAGTCACTTTTCAAAAAATTGGCAATTTTTGAGATCAAATATTTTCCGAATTTTGTTAATTTAAATCATAGAGGATAAAAGGGGAATAGTTTGTGCGTTTCATAGGGAATTTATGCGCATTTGCCTGAGATTGCAACGTGCTGATCCTTGCTATCAGCATTCAACATCTGCGATACGGGGTAAGTCAAATTAAATGTCCCGGTCCCTATTTTCAAAGTGTTAATCTTCCTTTTACTGTTTGGTTGAAGGAAATCCAATTACTGGAGTTTTCCACTTAATATAACCGGCTATACGAGTATTAACCTGATACAAACTTATTCTGCATTTTCGTCATTCTCCAGCTAATATACCGGGTATATTAAGTGGAAAACTCCGGTACCATGACATACACCTTAATTGACGTCCACATTGACTTCATGTGGAATTAGACACCTTTCCTATATGCAAAAATTTACAAATCATCTGCATGTCCAAAGTATTGTGATACATTATATCTCCTGAAAAATCGAGATTTTGTACTTACGCGGTAAAAGTCGGACAACAACGATATTTAACATGCAAAACTAGGAAAAAATTTCAAATTCAAAATCGTCCAATATTTTGAAAGTTAACATATTTATGAACCTCTAAAATCCACAATTAGAGGTTTAAAATGATATATCGCTTTTAAAATTTTCACTGATCTCCAGCACTATCAGGGACATTTAATTTGTTCACCCTGTAGACCGCGTTAAAGGTGCTAGTAACTAAAAACTGCAAGGAGAGGCGATGGCTCTTGCAGACTTCATTTTCTCATTAAATGACTTCTTAGAAATCAATTACTTAGAGTAATTTGATTCCATTCATATGCCAAAATTCATCAAAAGCCGACTAAATTTGATTAAATGCGCTTCCACTTTCTATTACTAAATGTAAAATATATCACTGTGGATCCTTTATAAAAGATCATGTTCTTTAAATTCATAAGTTCACTTACAAGTTAGACACAATTAAAAATTAAGTTGACAAGTCATCTCTCACAAGCATTTATGCCTAAAGCATTGAAACACCTGATGTGAGCACAAATTGGGATTGGTGGGCTAACACTTCAAAGAAATTGCGATAAAGTCTAGAATGGAAAGATCAAAGACGCGAATAAAAAGTGGATTTTGTAGGATCAAAGAATTGTTGAAATGTTTTGTTATACTTTACTACATTTGCTAACAAACAGCTTAATTAAGCGGAAATTAAGCTGATTATCAAAGGAAATTAATGAGCTGCATTATAATGCAAGTCTTCATAAAAACGTTGACATCATTTTGTGTTTTCGTGGCAAAAATTTCAAGTTTTAATTCCATTTTCACCGATATAATTAATTAATGATTCACTCAAGTCTGAATATATAGCAATGCGGAACCATTTACATATTTTAACTCAATTGTGATCCATGTTGTGATCATTGTCAGTGGCTATTTTATTTTGCTCTTACAGTGACAGGTTATAGTTTGTATGATATGATCATGCTCAAGAAAGTGCTCTTATTAATAAGGATTTATATTCAAGTGATACACTGTAAACCGTAGACCGACAATTATCCTACAAAATTGCTGACAAAATCAACCGACGATTGTCACCTCCAATATCCTGCGATATCCGACGAATTTGTAGCTTCTCCACCGACATCGAAACAGGTGCTTTGTATGTAAATTAACTAAACAAAAACTGCTGAATAATGACTGATTTTTTCGACTAGTGATTGCTTGACTTTTGGGCAATCTGTATTATAGTGTGGCAAAACCATGATTTATTTTGACATCATTTAATCAATTACCTACATTTTTGATAAAATTTAAGCTATAATTCATTGCTATTCATTTTGTCGCTTTTGTCAGATATTGTAGGTGTTCAGTGGCAATCATCCTACAAGAACTAACAATGACCGACAAAATAGATTTTGTAGGATAAATGGCTGTCAATTGTCAGTCAACGGTTTACAGTGTAGTTAATTTCATAGTTCGTCCGTAGGGGAGGTTAGTCATAATTGTGTGAAAAAAACAATCGCTCCCTGTTTGACGTAAATCTGTTTTTAATTTTTTTTTTCAAAAAATCACGCGACGCGTTTCGTCAATCCGACAGTCTCAAGGGCTTAGTATGTGACACAAGTGTTGAAAGGTAGGTTTATATACAACAAATCAGTAGTCCAGTCAGGACAACTCCTCATGTCAGCTCATGACGTCTGTTTAATAGCGGCATTTTCAACGCAATGTTACGTGATTCACCCATCCTAGTAGTAATCGCCGAGTTTTGCTTGTCCAACATCTTACGACTAAAATCATCAATGGTCATCACTTCATCGCAATGGTCTAACAAGTTATGTTCAGTTAATGCACTTTTTGTATCTCGATTCTTTAAACTACGTTGGTGTTCGTTGAATCTAGTTGTGAAAGGTCGACATGTTTGACCTATGTACTTCTTCTGGCAGCGATTGCAAGAGAATTCATATACACAAAGTGGATTTAACTATTGATGAGTTGCTACTCTACCTAATCTACGAGTATATGATACAAGGAGACAACATTGTTTCAAGAAATGAATTTTGTTCATTTTATGATTTTTGCCTTAATGTACTATGATTTCCCTAAACAATAATGAGGCTGCCAATTTTTCCGTGTTGCTACCTAGACCCAGTGATCGATCAATGCACTGACGTTTATCGTCTACATCTGTCTCGGAATGAAAAATCCCCAATGTGTTTACACTTTCGGTGTCAATGAACTTGACACGGAACCCAGCACCACATGTGAGACATACGAATTTTTGCACTTTCGCAGAAATGTAGACGAATTTGACATATTGTGACAACCTTGAGAGGTAATGGTTTATTATGTTACCATTGACTTAATGCTCATGCCTTACTGTGATAGGATGATTTTCTTAAGCGTGATCACAATGCAAACTTGCTGCCACTGAAAGAGCAAAGGCATCATTGTAAAGAAAATGATCTTTAAAAGGTGTAAATGGGTCAACATTACTATTCAGCACTATTCTGATTCAAGAAAAGACGCCTTGTGAATCATAACATCATGCCGCTGAAAATTGAATTAAAAACATCACATCTCAGCCAAGAAGCTTTTCTCTTCTCAACTTTTCCTTGAAGACTTCCAGGGACTTGCATTGTAATACAGTTCATGAAATGTCCTTATCATCAGCTTAATTTTCGCTTAATTATGATGCTTGTTAGCAAATATTCATTTCTTTGATATCCAACTTGTTTCACACTACTTATAACGTGACGTCATCTCGGTAGTATAAAAATGCAGGAATAATTTGAAAATCTTGACTTTTTTAAAACTGCTCAAATAATTCTGTGGACCGCAGTGAACGTAGTCTCCGCAAAAAATGGATATTCTCATATAAGAATTTTCACTGCATACAGATACTTGTTTGAGTCGACACTACCTATTTATACTTACTCGTGAAATAAACATTTTCCAACGAATCTTGCTCTATGCTTGCAAATTAGCTTAATTTCGTCTTAGTTGGGATGCTTATTGGCAAATATTCATTCCATTTGATATCCAACTTGGTTCATACTACTTACAAGAGTGCGTCATCTCGGTAGTATTTAAATTTGCAAAAATTTTTGAAAAGTGCTCAAATAATTTTTTGGACCACGGGAACGTAATCTCCGCAAAAACTAAATCTTTTCCTATAAAAATTTTCACTGTATACAGATACTTTTTTGAGTCGACACTCTACCTATATATCCCTATGTTCTTTAGAGAATATTCATTGATGCCGTAGAGAAGGGCTTCATTCACTAGATTTTTCATAATTTTCGTCTCAACTCTCAAAACTCCCCGGAATCCTCATTAAAACAATAATCATTGATTTGTTAAAATCCACGTCGAGAAATGGAAATTCAGCTGTAGCCAACACACAGAATCAAAGTATGCATTTTGTAGAGTGCTCGAATATCGAGTTATGGTTCTTCTTCAAATAATATAAATCCAGAATTTTTTTTGAATGATTCTTGCATAGAGTAGGTATGCTAGATAGAGTGGAAACTCAGCATTTATTAAATCACCAATGTGGATACACTTTCGATTTTATTAAATGAACTAGAGGGGGACATATAAGTTGGTAATTGTGGCCAAATGTGATATGCCTACTTTATGACTTTTTCCATGCCTTTTTGAGATCTTTCCAATTGAATTTCAGATATCTGTCAGAAACTCAACCTTGAAAAGATCCTAAATTCAACTGGAGATCTCTAATTCATCTGGAAATGTTTGAAATTCATTTGGGCAGATCTGAAATCGATTTGGAACTATCTGAATCAACTGAACTAGAAATGGAAGATGTGTAGTTTGTCCTCAACGAAGATTTCGGATGATACGCCAGACGTTAGAAACTATCACAGATATTCTTTTACTCATCACAGATATCTTTAGTTTCCAACAATCTCACAAGTTTGCAGTCATCTTCCAACATGGTCGCTCATGTATAATACTGCGTGGACTGCTTGCTTATATTTCACGTATTCATCAACACATAGAGAATTTGTATCACTAATCAACGTTGCATAATAAAACCTAACTTTCAAGCTATAAGCAAACTCCAAAATACAGAGCATTATTTTTGCTCCAGATCTTTCACATTGCATGAAATTATACCCCTATTGTAAAGCAAAATTCACGTTATCCTATACGGTGTCTGTGTGATGATTAAAAATGCTAGCAGTAGACATGTAATATATTTGATCACATGTCAATCATGTGGGGTCCAGTATGTTGGACAGACAAAACAGCCATTACATTGCAGACTTAATGGGCATCGGCAATCTGTTCAAAAGAATCATCTCAATACGTATTTAAGTAATCATTTTAATAGTTCTAATCACAGTTGGGATGATGTAAATATACAAATTATTGACTTTGTCGATGTTTGTAATAAATCTGATACAGAAATTGCCTTCGAGTTTAACAGTAAGGAAGATTTTCATATAAGAACGCTGAACACCTTGCATCCTTTAGGTTTGAATGGCAGAGTGTTAGGCGGAGGTTGCGCCTCTCAGAACACTGCAAATTCATTTTCATTTTTTAGTTCTCCTATTAGCAGACGTAAGAGAAGCCATGGCCTTAGGAAGTCGGGTAGAAAGAAATATCCTCCATCTAATAGTTGTGAGGATATTCTCAAGGAGCTTCAAGAGTTGATGAAGAGCAACAAAATAAGAAATTTCTATAATTGCTTGAAATCGATTAGTGATAGCATGCTTAAAATTATGTATTCTAGGCTTCTTGATCAGTCGAATGACCTATCTTTCGTTTTGACAGCATATGTTCATAGTAAATTATATAGAAACAAGAAGGATAGCTCTACCGAAGACAAAACGCATATAGTGATTCCTTTCAAGTCTCATTTAGTTGACAAACTTCATTTACCTTCTGTATTTAATGACAAAAGTGTCTGTGCTTTAGTTCCAGAAAAAACGAAACATCTACTCGTATATCCTCCCAAAGTGTACCATAAGCTTAATAACCCTATTTGTTTGAAATTCTTCAATTATAATAAGTTTCTTTATAGCCTGACAATTCAGGGAGTTGTTGGCATTTTACAGAGCGATTGCAGCTGTGACTTGATGACCAGTTTTGTCTATGAGCCTTATGGGCATCTTTTTACCGGTAATTTAGATATAATAAATGATCCAGGTCTCAGAGCTATATTTGCGTATGGCACTAAACACAGATTGTCTAGGTCAATATCATGGAAATCCATTCAAAAAGAGATCAGCGATTCCATAGATAATCATATATCTCGTGTGTCCAGTCGACTTCACTTAAAAGTTGATGACTTCTCTATTTGGAAAAACAGGGTGATCATGTTAGTAAAGCACCGCATCTTTCGTTGTAAGAAGTTGGGTAGGAAAGATAATGGCAGCAACGTTTGTGTTGATAAGGAGTTGCAAGATCTCCATAAAAACTTGATAGTCGTTCCTGTCGATAAAGCATCCAACAACTTTAGTTTCATATGTAAAAAGTTCTATCTCAAAATCCTGATGGACGAGCTTGGTTTTGAGTTTGACATAGCTTCTTCCACTGCAGTAGGCAATGCAACTTATAAAACTGAGCTTATTTCTGAAAAGGAAGTCCTTACTAAACACGTTAAAGATATGAAATCAAACTTTAATATTAATGTTAATGACAAGGACCTTAAACTACCAAAACTTTTCTGGATTACAAAATTGCGTAAAAATCCTTATAAGTTTAGATTCATTGCCGGAGCCAGAAATTGTACAACTAAAAAGTTATCGGTGAATATCAACAAAGGTCTGAGAGTGATAAGAGAAAATTTCCATAGATACTGTGAGTCAATCAGGAGTAATACTGGTTATTCTTACTTTTGGAGTGTAGCCTCTACGTGAACGTCCACTCTATGCAAGTTTTTCACTTCTCTACTCTTTATACAAACTTAGATCAAGGTGCTATCAAGAATAATATTTTTTCCATCCTTGATCTCACATTCAATTCCACTAATCGTAGATACTTGTGTGTAGGATAGTGTCTGAAGTCTACATTTCTTTCTCCGGTTATGTGTTCAGACAAATTCGAGGGGTACCAATGGGAGGTAATTGCAGTCCTTTACTTGCCGATTTGTTTCTGTTAAATGTCTAGAGTCAATGACAAAGCCGTTGTTTACCTCGATGTGAGACTCCAATCTAGTAGTGACGGTCTTCGAACCTCAATATATCATAAAGTGGAAGATTTTGATTTCCCTGTTTTTTCTGTTGACATTTCCAGACAATGCAATACCTTATAACATGGGAATTAATGCATTTGCCGGCCAAGTTTTACGTTATTGTCGCATCTGCTCGCATCTTGAAGATCTAATTAAGCGAATTAACATGACACTTTTTGTGATGAGCAGCAGAGGATATTGTAAGTCTAAAATGAAGGCATGTAGTGAGAAAATCCTAACCGGTCTTAACAATTTTCTAGTCAAGTTTGGATATTTCTCAGCCAGGCAGCTGACATCGCAGTGCGCATTTTAAACAATGAAATTAACACTGTTTGTTTGTTTTCTTAGCCTTTTTTTATTGGTTATACCATTTCAGTATTTCACACATAAATTTTAGTTTGTTTTGGTTGTATCCGTCGTTTGCGGTTGTTTTGTTTTTGTTTTTACTATTACTGTCAGTATTACTTATTATTACACATATCATTACTGTATTGATTTTAGAATGCTAGCCGCATATAAGTTTATGCGGGGCCCCGCCCGCCTGGGCTTGAGCGTTCAGGTAGAGGGGCCGAAACGCAACCAGGCGGGTACCTGCTGACGACTGGCTATTGTTTTATTTGTTTTAACGTCGTTTTTTTTATCGCTTACTGCCCTAGTGTGATGAATGGACTGTGTCGGTTACTGGTCTCCATGGGGTTGACATGGTGATTACTAAGTGTCTATTTATATATAAGTTCCTAATCAATCGAGCTTGAAACTTTGACCAAGGAAATCACTTGTTAAGCGGCCTTGTACGATCTCGTACACTTAAGGGTGTAGTCCAGCCCGTATAGCGCTATGTTATGGACCCCCGGGAAGATCCGTCTGGCACGCAATCAGATCCGTCAAGTCTTTGTGCTTAAAGACCTTCATGCATTCATGCATTTGTCGAGGATCACAAGTCAAAGGACCATTAGGGGTAAGGTCCAGCCCCGCTTTAGAAGCGCTGATTGAAAAATGGACTAGTGAGAAGGTCCTCCACACCGATCTCGACAAGTTTGGCTCTAAAATGTAGTCCTAGGATAGTCAAAAGTTTGACGCGCCTTGAACGTTTAATGTCTGCCGGTGGGAACGCACCACCTGTCCTCTTAAGGACAAACCTTAAGTCTTATTAACTATAAGTTTATTAAAATTATGAAACATTTAGACGTCGTTATGGGAATGTCCCAGCTTCAACAGATTAGCACAAGCCATTGGTGGCAAAGGAATGCTCAAATATCCGCGAACGAGACTCGCATTGTTGCGATCGTTTTAATCAAAATAATGATGGAATCAAGAGTTTTAGAATAATTCCATTGATGTGTCCATGCTCGGCTGTGGTGGTAAACGCAAAAAAATTATATCACAAAAATTCAAAATGCTCCACTTTTCAAAATCGCTTTATTCGAAACAATGATGAAATCAAGAGTGTTAAACCCATTCTATTGATGTATAGCTGCCTCGGCTCTGGAAGCGCTGAAATTATGGGGCCTATCACAAAAGTCAAAACTTTCAAAATTTTCCGGAAAATTTTCATCACTACCAATGTGCATGGGCCAAACCACGGTAAAAGAAATTTTCGAAGATGAGAGCGGTAATACAGCAATGTAATACAGTACTGTCAATCCAAGTGGAAGAAAAAAACATTCACATGAAGACTGTTGGGGCATCATTTCATAAACACTCGGTCAACTCCCTCTGTAGATTTCATGACTAACAATTTCAGCGAGAATCCGAATGTTACACTGAGGAATTGGCTAGTAATAAGGCTCAGGCCATGTCAGCAACGCACTTCGAGTTATTCACCAGGCGGAATCTACAATATGGATCTATGCATTGCAAATAATTAACAGAGGGCATCTTTGGGCCAACTGGAATCGATCATCGCATGCTTGTGATGCGATAGCCCAGCAGATTTTTGCAATTACTAAAAATACTGTACATGAAAATATTGAAGACGATTTCGATCGTAACCACCGTATCAATTTCGTTCATCAAATTTCAGTAGAAACTGTTGTCGTTGTTATTTTCCATCTGATACACTTGACGTATTCATTAGCGTATAATTTGTCAATTTCGCTAATCTTATAAGTTTTACATGACTGACCAACATTCAAATATTTTGTGAAAATCAAGCAAATGTTGTTACTTAATTGACATTCGCATTGCGTTAATAGATAGCAATATGAACAAGTTTTGCAATTAAGTTCCTCATCAAGAACTTGAAATGAATAGGAATTCGTTAAATCAGCTAATTCAATTTGTCGACGTCACATTGAAGGATTTAGAAGCTCCATGTTTATTATGTAAATGCTACTGAATTTGAGTTGGTCAGGGAAAGAATTCGTCTTGCACTTGGAAGCCTGTCATAAACCATATTTCAGAAAACAGGCACTTCATATTATGAACAATAACTAAACTGCGATGCATTGAACAAATTCATTCAGTATACAGACTTAGGACCATGTTTCTTTTCAGACGCTATGTACAAATTCTGTTTAGCTACGAAAATTGAAACATGATTTTCATAAAAAATATTGCTTCAGAAAATCCATGGAAATTTCATTTAAGGTTTGTTGGAAAATGTTTATTTCAAGAGTAAGTATAAATAGGTAGTGTCGACTCAAGCAAGTATACAGTATATGTACAGTGAAAATTTTAATATCGAAAGATTCATTTTTTTGCGGAGATTACGTTCCTGCGGTCCAAAAAATTATTTGAGCAGTTTTGAAAAATCTAAATTTTTGCCAATTTAAATACCACCGACATGACTCCCGTTATAAGTAGAATGGAACAAGCTGGATATCAAAAGGAATGAATATTCACTAACAAGCATCGTAACTAATCGGAAATTGTGGTGGTGATCAAGGAAATGTAATGACCGCCATTATAATGGAAGTCTTCATAAAAAAGTCAAGATTATATTGTGCTATCGTGGCTGAAATTTCATATCTTTGATTCAATTTTCATCGGCATGATTTTATCATTGCCTTGAATCTGACTAGTGATGTGCACCTATTTGCATCTTTCAAAGGTCATTAAAATTATTGTCTTTGATTATGTAATTTTGGTCTGCCAGCAAGTTGCTTGTGACATGATCGCACTTAAGAAGATTCTTTTGAGGTTCAGCATGAAAGCAATAGCAGGGTCATCGAATTGCCAATTTAACAAACATTACCTCTCCAAGGCTGTCATGACACGGACGATCTGTAAAATAATATCATTTCCTTCTGCATTACTATCATGATAATTCAATTCGGTGACAATTTCTTCAAAACTGCAAAAATTTGCGGATCTCACATTTAGTAACAATTACCAAGTATATCACCCTTGAGTTCATTCAATATAATCGAAAGTGTATATGGGGATCTCACAATGCTGAGTTACCACTCTGCCTAATATATATACTCTATGGTAGAGAACATGTTAATGTGTCGACCAGCGAGGTGTCGGCTAAAAGATAAATTGAAATCATTGTTTTCTGCAAAGATAGTGGCTTCCCATTTCAACATATTTTCGATAGCGGTTGCGGCATGGTACTACTGGTACAAATTGTAAGTGTGTTGCAGGCAACTGCTATCTTCACCTCAACTCATAGAGTACATGGAGTACATGGAGTAGGTATATTAGATAGAGTGGTAACTCCGCATAATATATTAAATCCACAATGTGTATGCACTTTCGATTTTATTGAATGAACTCGAGGTGAAAGCAGTCGGAATGTGAGATATACACATTTATGCAGTTTTGAAGAAATTACAACGGAATTGACTGATCATGATAGCAAAGCAGAAGGAAATTATATTGTTTTACAGATCGTCCGTGTCATGACAGCCTTGGAGAGGTAATGTTTGTTAAATTAGCAACTCGATGGGCTGCTATTGCTTTCATGCTCAACCTCAAGAGAATCTTCTTAAGCGTGATCAGAAGCAACCTGCCACTGGCAGAGCAAAATCACATAATCAAAGACAATGACTTCATTTAACTTTGAAAGATGTAAATGGTTCCACACCACTATTCAGATTCAAGAAGTGAAACATGAATTTAGTGAATCATAAAATCATGCCGGTGAAAATTGAATTAAAAACTTGAAATTTCAGCCAAGAAAGCACAAACAATATCGCAACTTTTTCATAAAGACTTCCATTATAATACAATTTGTGAAATTCCCTTGATAATCAGCTTGACTTCAGTTTAGTTGGGATGCTCATTATCAAATGTTCATTCCTTTTGATATCCAACTTGCTTTATACTACTTATAACGGGGAGTCATGTCGGTAGTATTTAAATTGGCAAAAATTTAGCTTTTTCAAAACTGCTCAAATAATTTTTTGGACCACGGGAACGTAATCTCCGCAAAAACTGAATCTTTTCATATAAAAATTTTCACTGTATACAGACACTTTTTGGGTCGACACTCTGCCTATATATCCATACTTTATGCCTCAACTAGTAATTCTCATACGATGATGAAAGTCATTCCAGCAGCCATTTATAACAGAATATAATGCTTACTAATTTAAATTATTAGTTAAAGTAGTCCTAAGGAGGACTGATGGCGTTCTCCAATCCGCAAGTGTACAAAGGCAATGCTACTGTAACCATTGGATTAATCAGTTCTTAAAAGAACTCAATGTAGCTTTCTCGTGGCAACGAATTAAAATTGATCAGCTTTGGCCCATTATCTGGTAAAAATGGAAATCTTAAGACTTGTAATACTACTCATTCTTGCTGTTAATATACTAATACCATAGATTCAAAACAGACGTCTAATATACTGTACCAACTACACATGCTGATAGTGGAAATAGAATAGGATAATGGTCACCATAGACTAAGGAAATTAAAAATGGATATTATAAAACAAAAGGAAACCGATGAATAAAAATGGGAAAAGTGGAGGTAAAATATGGAAATACAACGATGCTACTACACCGATTACAAGTGAACTGTATCTGACACTACACAAAGCAATGGTAAGAGTGGATAAGTGTAAAGTGGATAATGGAGGTAAACAATAGAACTACAATGACATTCTACTACACCGAAAGCAATGAAACTATACACACTATACCTAAGACTACACATGGAAATACTATTTCTTCACTTGAATTTGTTATCGCCAGTTTCTTCATCCGTCTATAATACTTCATGTAATTCCACATTTCTTCATTTGAATTACAATACATCGACCACTACTTCAGCTACCGATTATTAGACATTATTGAGGAGCAGTTTTTAAATTTTCGCCTAGTTAGCAGTCTTTAAGTTATCCGTTTTCTTTGATTCTTTCTTTAGGATTGCTATCACGATCAGCCAACTCCGTTGTTATTTCTCCAGAGTTGCACATAGAGTAAGTATATTAGGTAGAGTGGTAACTCCGCATTTATTAAATCCCCAATGCGTATACACTTTCGAATTTATTAAAAGGAATCGAGTCGAGGTGAATACAATTGGGCATTGTTACAAAATTTGAGATATGCAAATTTTTTGTAGTTTTGAAGAATTTACCACGGAATTGACTGATCATGACACTAATGCAGAAGGAATGATGCTATTTCACAGATTCTCATGACAACCTTGGAGAGTTGGACAGGATGTCTTATGTCTTTATTTCCGAAAATTACAGCATTTTTCTATGGACTCTACCAAGTGCGTGCTGTTCTCTCGCCTATATTTGGTGCGCGACACACCTGCTTTCGTGTGTCACGTACACACACAGTCACTGTTCTCTTATGCGTCGAGAACAATTCTGATTGGCCCAAGAACTAACTGTTCTTTTCCTACTGCTTCCGATGCTGTTCTTATCCTACTGCGTCCGATTGCAGTGAACGCACGATAAGCCAATGCGTTTGTTAATTAGATCCTTCCGCACATAGAGTTCGCATTTCTTCAGTCAATTTGTGACAAAAACTGAGCCAGTTTATGTTGTGATTTCTTTACAATGCCAAAACGCAAGGATGTAGATCAATTGTCATCAGACAGTAAGAGGAAAGTTTGCCAATATTCCACGGACTACTTGAAATTTGGATTTATCAGTGATGTTTCTGACCAAACAAGACCGTACTGTTTGTTGTGCTACAGATCATTTTGCAATGACTCAATGCGGCCAGTGAAGCTCGATGAACATATTAAAAAAGTTCATCCCGAGCACCGGAACAAGCCCCTCGATTATTTTAAACGCCTCCGGGATAAATCGTTAAAATCAAAAGAGCAGAAACTAGAATTGCTGTTTAAATCTGCAACCAATTTAACTGACCGCGGCCTCCAAGCAAGTTACGAACTCAGTTATCTCCTCGGAAAGCAAGGTCGACCCCACATCGATGGTGAAAAACTGCTGAAGCCGGCCTTCGAAATCTTCCTGCGTACGATGCAGGAGAATAAACAGGCCCAACGGTAACTTGCTGCGTTGCCTCTTAGCAATGATACCGTTCGACGTCGGATTGATGAAATCCCGGATCATCTTCAGTCGAAATTGGTGAAAGTCCTTCAAAAAAACAAATTCTCTCTCGCCCTCGACGAAACAACGGTGCGAGACGGTGAGTGCCTTCTACTTGCTTACACCAGGTTCCAACTCAACTCACCGTTTGTGGAGGAGATGCTGTTTTGTGAATCATTAAAAACTACTTCTACCGCCGGGGATATTTATAGTGTCGTGAAACCTTTCTGGATTCTAATGAAATTCCAATCTCAAACATCGTTTCCACTGCTGCCGATGGTGCTCCCACCATGATGGAACGTAGGAATGGTGTGTTGAAACTTCTCAAAGATGATTACCCTGAGATGATCACCGTGCACTTTGTTCTTCACAGAGAGAATTTGGCGGCGCATGGCCTAACTCCGGAGCTCAACGATGTGATGAAAAAGTGCATAAAAGTGATCAACTTCATCAAATCTCATCCGAAAACTGAGACTCCTCAAGGTTTTCTGTGAAGAAATGAACGAGGATTATGTGCGTCTTCTTCTTCACACACAAGTGAGGTGGCTATCCAAAGGGAAGTGTCTCGAGAGATTTGTGGTGTTATACGACACAATTGTAGAATTCGGTGCTGATCGCGAACTTTTTCAGTTTCTTGAATCTGAAGAAACAAGATATCTCATCTGCTATCTGGCTGACATTTTCGGCAAGCTGAAGGTTTTGAATAAAGACTTTCAAGGATCAAATAAGACCATGATGGACTGTAAGACCAAGATCTGTGGATTTATTTCAAAGTTGGCATTTTGGAGGTCTCAGATCTCTCGTGGTAATTTTTCTCAGTTTGCTCATTTGAGTCAATGCCAAGTTTCAGATAACGCAGTGGAAATCATCAATCGCCATCTCTCTGCACTCTCAGACGACTTAAACTCCAGATTCACGGATTTAAAATCAATGAAATTTCCTTCCGGGATCGCTCAGCCTTTCTTATTTGACACTGACAGTGATGATATCCAAATGATGGACCCTGACCAAGTAGACGAGCTACTGGAATTTAGAAACGATGTCAGTATGAAGGCCATTCATTCAGCAAAAGGTCAGATGATGTGGCTGGACACAGACGTGAATGAAAAATATCCAAAGTTGGCCACTGAGGCACAGCAGACTCTTCTACCCTTCCCAACGACTTATATAGTTGAGTGTGCTTTTAGCGCTGTCGCTGATTTGTTGACGAAAAAGAGAGGTGGTCTAGATATTTCTGTTCGAGGAGATCTTCGTGTAAAGTTGACCAGTTTTTCTCCAGATATTTCGGCTTTAGTGTCCAAGCACCAGGCTCATGGTTCTCACTAGTCCTGATTTCTTGGTCTCCTGGTAAGATAATTAACTATTTTGGTTTGTTGTTCTGGTTTTCTTAATTGTATGATGATGGATCAAATGGATTTATAGTGTTATGGTTTATGTCATGAACTTTATGATAAAAAGTCGTAGTTTTTTTTAATTTTTGTGATGGGGAGGATGTGAGAAAATCTGAAGGCCTAGGGGAGGATTTTTATGAAGACTTTGAGAAACACTGTAAGATAAAGCTTACAGATAAAGCTTCCCACTCCGGCTCCGATTTATTAAATGAGATTCTCATTTCTTGCGTTTTGGTAGCATTCAATTTCATTTTGTGCTCAATTGCCCAATCATTAATTAAATGTAGTTTGGAGTTGATACGACTCTCTTGTACGCAGTTGATTGTCTCCATAATAGTGCAATCATCCATATATTTGACATCCGCAATCAGTTCGTTTACCAATACAATAAATCCCACGGCCCAAATTTAGTTCCTTGTGGGACTCCAGTTGTGATTTGTTGCCAGCTGGAGTACGATCTACGATACTTTACTCTCTGGTATCGAGAAGTAAGAAATCCCGATACCCATCTACATAACCATGTTGGCACGTCAAGACTCAGCAATTTTCTGAGTAGGATGGTATGATCAATTCTTTCAAAGGCTTAATGAAAGTCAATTGCAACTAATCTTGATATCTTGCCCTCATCAGAGCCACTGATTAAAGTGTCTATTAGCAGCAGCAATGCGTCGACACTAGAGCATCCCTTTCTAGCTCCAAATTGTCGAGAGTCGACTTTGTACTTAATGAAGTGCCAAATATGTTTTATCATAATATTCTCACATACGGCTTTGCTAACGACACAAGTTAATGCAATCGGTCAAATGTCTGTTTCAATGGAGTCTGGATGCTTAGTTTTTGCGATCGGACTGATGTGTGCACAACGCCACAGAGTAGGCCAGGCGCCTTCTCTCATAGATGAACAGATTATTGATGTAATTGGTCAAGCTATCCACTCACTTCCATCCTTCCAAATCCAATTCGGGATTCTGTCAGGTCCAACCGTATTGTTGATATTGATAGCGCTCAAAAGGTCACAAATCTCGAGGGAAGAAGGCAAAAATTCGTCAGGAGTATAAGCGTGCTGAAATTCGGGAAATTCTGATGTATTCAGAGGCTTAATGTCACTGGCCACGGAAATCAACTGATCGTTCACTAAGTTTGTGAATAGGTTCAAGTCGTCACCACACACCATAGTAGCAAGTGGCTTCAGGGGACAGGTCACGCTTTTGTTCTTCCCAAGAACATCCTTCAGTCCAGACCACCACTTTCTGGGGTTCTTCATACGCTCCATGTTGTTTTCGACGAATTGTTTTCTCAAAGTCTTGCGAAGACTATCCACCTTGTTCTTGTAGTGTTTGTACATCACTTTATCGTTACAGGACCAATAGAAGTCGCGAATATGAACAAGTTCGATGAAGTGAGGCGAAACCCAAGGCTTAGAGTTAACAGGAATCGGTACCCGCCTCCAAGGAAGACATTCATCCATCATTTTGTATAGAGTATCGTAGAATATGTTAGACTTTAATTCGGATGAGTTAGCGTAATAAACTTGTGACCAATTCTGATTCTCTAGAAGCGTCAATAAGCTGCCTTTGTTTCTCTTAGTTTGCGATCTTACCCATCGGTATTCGATTTCGATGGAATTATTGCCGAAAATAGGGCTAGAAAGGACCATGTTGTGATCTGATGACGCCAGTGGAGGCAAAATTTCAACTTTGTAACTCTCATGCATATTCGTAAAGAACAGATCCAAAATTGTATTCTGTCTTGTTGGGCTTTGTACTATTTGTTTGAGATGATAGGCAGATTTTATGTATTTAAATCGACAATGATTAAAGTCTCCAGTGATAATGATGCCTAGACTTGAATATTTCTTCAGAGGTACGTCCAGACCATACATGAGATGCTGTTTGAGATCTGCGTCATTCTCGGAGAGTGGGTGGTAAACATTAATAACCACTAAGGAGGAGAAATTGCGATGAGAGCGTTGATTCTGTTTTAGAAGCAACCACAAAGATTCAATGTCTTCGTTATGAAATTGTTCCAATTTTAAGCAAGTATACTGAGAGTTATTGACATATGTTGCAACCCCTCCACCAATTCGATGTAATCTATCTTTTCTGTACATAGTGTAATTATCCAATTGAACCACTTCATCAGGAATGTCCTCCATTAGCCAAGTTTCACACAGGCAAATAAGCGAGGGATTGTACATACGAATGACAGCTTCCATTTCATCAACCTTTTGAACTATTGATCTGACGTTAGCTGTAATACACACAGGGAGTCTGGTATCAACGTTTGTAAATGGAATTTCAATTAGATTGTCATCGCACCGAGTTGAATGGGAGTTGTGCTGATGGGATGAGTGAGACCTTGGTACATGTCTGTTTGAGGCACAGATCTAATAATTAGAGTAGATGACGAAGTCACTGCATCTTTGCGTGTCGGACGGTGAAGCGGGAAAATGTTTATTTACATTTGGCGAGCGCTCCGATCTAAAGGCAGAAAGCAAATGATTCTGTAGTTGATGATGGAAAGTGTTGCACAGACACACAAAGGAATCTGTGCGGAAAGAGAAATAAAATGAAGCATGTAGATTTCATATATAACGCCCAAATCGGTCAGTTGGCATCAGATTTTACATTCGTTTAAACATGGTAACGTCTTGTTGTGTGCCTCACTGTACTAATCGTTCTTCGAAGATTTCCAGTATTTCTTTTCATCGTTTTCCTTTATCAAACAAAGCATTATCACAGAAATGGTTAAATAACATCAAAAGAAAAAATTTTAATCCGTCCAGGTCATCATTTGTTTGCGCTGCTCATTTCACAGAACAAGACTTTAAAAGTGATCTTACATATTCGAAAAAGAAAGGCTGTATCAAGCCAGTTGCTCGACGAATTCGCATACTTAAACGTGATGCTGTTCTCACGATATTCGAAGGGTACCCAGACTATCGCATTTTAATGAATAATTTTATAAAAGCCTCCTCCAATACTAACGTTGTAGAATGCGGAACCTTTACTGACATTGAGCTTGATTTCCGTTTTAATAAGCGTTTTGATCTTCATAAATGTAATGATTCTGTACAAACACCATCCGAATTGTGGAATCAGGATCGTGAAAATCTATATTCGTCTTGGATATATTCCATGAAATTCAATTCTGACTGGCGTTGGAATGTTCTCTACTACATCGCAGGATACATAGTTCGGAAACTGAAAGATAAAATTGATTGTACCATCTGCATTGATGCTCTGTTTGACAACATCCCTAGTGATTCAAATGCCGGGAATTTAGATGTAAATTTTGCTCAATTTCTCGCTGTGAAACAGAGAGGTGATTTGTTGACACCAAGTTATGGGGTATTTTCTGTTGTTTGCGTTACAGAGGCTATTTTCCGATCAATATTTCCAGGTGTGACTGATGTCTCACTCTTGCCTAAGGAAAAACATATGACATTAAAATTGAGAATCTTGTGCTACAAAAGGTTGATAGGATCACAATTTTCCCCGATATCAGTGGACATATATTGGACAATGACCTTGGAAGTGAATCTGATCACATTATCAAGTTGATCCGTATGATTTGCAATTCTTACGTGAAAATTCGACTACTCAGGTACGGTAAGATGTATTTTGAGAGAAACATTTTTTGTTCTTCAGCACAATCTAGGCAGCAAGCGACAAAAGCAGTTCTGTTTAGAGGAAAGTAAATATTCTTCTCCTGATTTGCAGTCGTTTTTACTTGCATGTGATGTGACCATGTATTTTTTATATAGTCCTAACATTATTAAATAGCGGCTTCACGTACAAAAATGACATGTTTAAAAATGAACTATCACACTGATTTTTGCGTAATTTTTGAAAAATAACTCCTCTTTATTAAATTGTGTTTTAATTGGGACTTGCTGATATCGATAAATTTTGCCTCATCTTCTTGATAAAACTGAAATGTTTGCGCACATTCTTATTTTCATGCCATGTTTTAGATCATTCATTAAAATATCACAGTGCACACATATTCGCAATATATACCGGTATACATGTATATACATCACTAATCATTTGTCAAAGGTCGACGGAGAACTTTGAAATGAATTCCGCCCTGTAGGTGTAATCAATCCCTTGTCTCTTCCTATCGCCAAAGCGTTGACGGCGCTGTTTGTTGCCTTTACTTCGGAGCAGTGCGATAACGTAAACATGCTTCACGCCTTCGCGTTGCCTCGTCATCTACTCCTATTATTAGATCTGTGATGAGGCATCGGTCGCAGCGAGGTCAGAATGCACAGAGGCATCAGGGGAAAAATGGGAAGATAACTTTGGCGAGGAAGGAGGCGCAAGCTGAAGGCACAATTAATGCGAGAGGGTGATGGATATATGGTAGATTTAGCAAGCAATTGTGATGCAGAGGGAGAGCAGAGGTCGCTATCGTGATATTGAGACACAGGCCACAGGGGAAAAGGAGGCTCGCGACGTGGGATACCCTGGAACCAGACGACACGTTTGACAGCTCGTCTGACCTTCGGAGCGAGATAGCGCAGCTCCAGTAAGACGCTTCTGGAGTAAACAAGGCGAGAGTTAATGTTTGTTGAATTACCAATTCGATGGGTTCCTATTTCCTCCATGCTCAACCTCAAGAGTATTTTCTCAAGCGTGAACATATCACAGGCAACCTACCTCTTGCGAAGCAAAATCGCTGATTCAAAGACGATGATTTCAATTAACTTTGAGAGATGTAAATGGGTCCACATCACTATTCAGATTCAAGAAATGAAACATGAATTTAATGAATCATCAAATCATGCTGGCGAAAATTGAATTAAAAACTTGAAATTTCAGCCAAGAAATCACGAATAATATCGCAACTTTTTCATGAAGACTTCTAGTATAATGTGGATCATGAAATTCTCCTGATAATCAGCTTGATTCCGGCTTAGTTAGGATGCTTATTAGCTAATATTCATTCCTTTGATATCCAACTTGTTTCACACTACTTATAAAGAGGACGTCATCTCGGTAGTATTTAAATACAGGAATAATTTGAAAAATTTTAGCTTTTTAAAACTGTTCAAATAATTTTTTTGGACCACGCGAGCGTTGTCTCCGCAAAAAACTGAATCTTTTGATATAAATTTTTCGCTGTATACAGATGCTTTTTGAGTCGACACTCAACCTACATATACTTACTGTATGGAGTTGCATTTCTGACTTGGTTCAATGAACAAAATCGAAAAAGTTCATTGAATAAATCGAAGCTGCATTCTCAATTATTTAATGCGGAGTTGTATCCAAAGATATTTAATTGTTTGGAAGGGCTAGATGAGAAATAGATGCCTACAATTTTAATCCATTTTAGTACGGTCTTTATCGTGGCAAAAAAAAGCATTGCGGCAATGGGGCGAAATTGCTGTTTTGTCGGCTGTACGATGTGCAATGCGACAAAAAGCCTTGGAAATGGTACATGATGTAATGTGTAATTCACTGATATTATATGATAAGTTTCAAGAACATTCGTTCAGTAGTTTCTCTGAATAAAATTGTTGAAGATGAGAGCGGTAATACAGCGATTTAATGCAGTACTATCAATTTGGAAGAAAAATATTCAGATGAAGACTGATGGAGTGTTGATGAACACTCAACTCCCTCTGTAGAATTCATGACTATCAACAAATTCAGTGAGAATCCGAATATTGTACTGAGGAATTAGCTATTAATAAGGCGCACCCATTCAACAACGCTCTTCGAGATATTCACCAAGCTGAAACTACAATATGGATCTGCAAATAATTAACAGAGGGCATTTTAGGTCCAAGTGGAATCGATCATCGCATGTCTGTCAATGTCACAGATGTTGTCAATGTGCATTGTACATAGCATACGGTACGTAATGCATGTTGTTTGTTTTTATTTGCTTAAGCCAATTATATATCAATTCTTCTGATAATTCATATGTATTTTTTTCTGTTGTATCATGTAATTTCTTATCACAAAATTCCATTTACACGTTAGATTTTTGTCAAGTTTGGCAATCGCGTCTGGGCACAGCAACGATATATATGTACAACCATAGTCAGGCGTCGCACTTATTACAAAGAACCAATCTGCATGATCAAAAGTAAAGACGCGGTTCATTTTTCTGTTCAGAAAAGTCATTTAGTCATGTAATTGGTGAATTGTAAGTGAACTTCACTCTGCTTTTATCTAAGAATGAAACAATTGGTTTTCATTTGTGCTATTCCTATAACATGCGCTCTTCAGATATAATAATCAACTGACATAAAATAATGCAATGAAGTCTAATTGAACAACAGGATGCTCTTATTAACAACTGCGTTTTGCAAAACATCTGATAAAGAAGAATAGACTATTATTTGTTCCAATTTGGACGCTGTATTCAGACATATATAAAAATTTCTTGATTTATTATTAAAATGCGTTTTGGTCCTGTAATTACTAAAAGAGGCAATGAAAAGGAATATTTGTTGCTCGCTTACAAATATTCTCAAATTCATGCAATATCAGCTGATTTTCAGTGACTTCGTTGCACACAAGTTAAAAACACGTCTATTTCATATCTAGCCCTTTATAATATTAAATATCTTTGGTTGTAGCTCTACACCTAATGCATGCTTACACTATGATGCCTACCATAGAGTAGGGACATATAGGTAGAGTGTCGACTCAAAATTATCTGTATACAGTGAAAATTTTTATATCGAATGATGCAGTTTTTTGCGGAGATTACGTTCCCGCGGTCCAAAAAATTATTTGAGCACTTTTGGAAATAGTCAAAATTTGCCAATTTATATACTACCGAGATGACTCTCCTATATAAGTAGTATGAAACAAGTTGGATATCAAAAGGAATGAATATTTGATAATAAGCATCCTAACCAGTTGCTTCTTCTCCGTACCTGCGAGGCCTTCGGCGCATCTTGAAAAATTATTTTCCTACAATTATAAAAATGAAAAGTGTCATCATTCATTTAAATTCGATAGCTTCTCGTGATAACTGTGCACAGCTTTCCGTTTCAAAATCAGCCGCTCAACCTCAGAGTGAACAGTTTTGCAGCACGTGCTTGAATCACAGCTGTTTTCTTCGAACAATTGGACACACAAGCCAGTCGTGTGTTCAGACAGAGCATGGATGTTCAGACAGAGCGAAAGAGAGTTGTGTGCGTGGAGACAGTAAGCGCACGCTCCCGCGCCAATATTGGCTTTCCCGATAGACATGATGCTTTGCCTTCTCCAATTTTTGCAATGAAATTCTACGCAATTCTTGATCGAGGAGCGGTACCTAAATATAGTAATGGAAGCGCAACTCAATTGTTCCTGGATTCGCTTTATGTCAGAGAGGCCACTACGTCAACAGTAGCAGATGACTGCGTTCAGACAAGACTGCGACCAGATGATGAGCGTTCCCCAATGAATGCAGAGTAATGCATCTGACTCGAACACCCGGATTCGGTAGAATTCCATAATTTGTTTTTACGTGATTGATGTGACACTATGTTTAGTACTGCAGATGAGATCATAACCACGCCTTTCGTCCCAAGGGAATATACTGAAAAGATGACAGTCGTCAAGCAAGGTAGGCCAACATTTGATATAAAATTGAAAGTACTCACAGAGAAAAAAAGTAAGAAATACACAAAACATTTTAATGCATCAAATTTCAGACATGTGAGTGGCCGATCGGCCGTAAGAAACACAAGAAGCTGTTGGCCTTGCCTCCTTTTTTTTCTTGAGAAAATAAGGTCTGGACAGAGAGGGGATATAGTGATCTCACCTCCTTGAGCAAGGCGGTCAAGCGACATAAGCAATCACTTCTCAGGTGCACTTTCACTTGACTTTAAAAAATGTTCAAGATATTGTTATAAACAATCAGCTTTTATGAAAATTAATGTTATAACATAAAAGTGTTTGGTATAGAAAGAGTATTCCAATGCCGAGTGAAGGCCTATGGTCTGGGCGCACGCGACGCCACTGTTAGGAATAGTGTCTTGCTTTAGTGTGTGATTTAGGAGGTTTAGCTGGTTTAGAACACATGTTTCCCGGACTATAGATCAGTGCCTGAATGATCGACTGAAATAACCGGCAGCAAACGGGTAGTGTCCATTCTAGTCTTAATAACTTGAAAAAAGTGAGAAGTCGGATATCTTTGGTTGTCATAACAATGGACAAGAGGCAGAGGTGTGACGTCATACATCCATTAACAAAGCAGCGTTGTGCTCTTGGAGGTGAAGTTAGGAAGATCTTGTGAACTAGGACAGATCCGATGCTTTTCTCCAAATCAACTTCAGTATTTATTGTACAAAGCAATACTGAGCTTCTGTATTGATTTGGTCATGTTACAAAGTCTGGTCAAGAGTTGTCATGTATTTATTCCTCACTTCGTCCGCTCATGTCAATTTCTCTGTATATTCATGTAAGACAACTTTTCATGTCAACATGCAAGATAAGAGGGTGCATTGCAAATACGAACCTGATTAGTCAAGAATCACGACAGGCTCTCACCTTCAGCTAAAGTCTGAAGTTCTATTTACAAATAATCATTTCAGACTTCAAACGGCGGAGTTGTCGGTAAGAGGCATTCGTTTTATTTAATATTTCAAATGACTGAGCAGTTTCGAGTATTTTCACAGTAAAATATTAGAATTTCTTCGAATTATATTAATATAAGACTTTATTATATAATATTAAGACCTTCCAAAAACCTCCATCTGAATTGAAATAATTTTACATTTGAAATAGTTGAATTCAACTTGTTGTTGCCTTTCATAGAAATCAAATAATTATGATGACATCTGTGAGTCCAGATATCCCATCGAATATAAGCCCTCTTATTGACGTGAATATAACACTATGGATTAGAAGTGGGAAGATAATGAATGAATAAAACTGAGACCACTATACGCACAAGGCATCACAGGATTTCTAAGTTTTTTGCTGACTGGATGTTTTTTTTCTTAGAGTAGGCTTCGTGTCTGTACCTTCGTGTCAAAGAGACATTAGCGGCAAAACGTAAATAATACAGGAGACGAAAGGAACATTCTAAAATTCAATTATTGAATGAAAGCATTTATTTTATTGAACAGTTTTGACTGTAATGTTCATACTTCTGAATCGATTACATCTGTATTAACAATATGACCTTTGTCATGTACTGTAAAATGGGGTAATTCGGACACCAAGGGGTAATTCGGACACCTGGTCACTTTTTATCTTTAATCGACTAATGAAAATTGTTAGATGCTTCTAGTGAGACCGAAATGCATTTTTTAGTTAGATATACATTAATCAACTGAAATTTATCAATAGACGAGAAAATTTTTTTCAGTGTATTCACAGCTACATTATATTTAAAATTCAATAAAGTCGAAAAAAACTAATTTTACTATTTTTCATCAGGTTTGATCTACCACAAAGCTTTGTTGCATGTTGAAATGGGCTGGCTTGCGGAAGTACCATTAGAAACCCTTACTAATTCAGTAACTCGTTTGTAGCTGGTCAGTTGTTGTGTCCAAATACAGACGACGCGAATTATTGGAATTTCTTGCGCCGGTGGGTGCAGCAAGCAAAGCTAATTGATACTGATCAATCTGCTGAGACGACATTTCTCACTGTCTATTGCTATCGCACGCGAGTATGTTGATGAATCACGCGCAAACTTGTTCAGCGATCAAGGATTCAATGTATCACTCACGTGACCAAGTGATGAAGACGACACATGCGCAAGCTGTTCAGTCGCTTTCATGAAGTCCAGTGGACCGGGCTGGATCCAATGTGTTACTTGTGCCGAGTGGTTCTGTGGCAAGTGCAACGGTGGAAGCGTTGATCCCTTTTCGAGTGTACCCAGTGTACATAGACTCATTTTAACTTCAGTTTGCAACATTTGCATTTGATTTAGATCGTTTCTGTTCAGTTTGAAATACAAAACTTGTTGGTGTCCGAATTACCCCATTTTTTCTTTTTTAAGTACCCCTCGTAGAAATTATCCAGACAAATTTCTAGAAGGCTTGAGGTTACCGGGTCATTACATATTGTAAATAACGCCCCATTTGCGGTTCATATAGGATTATAGGATCATAGCATCACTACAAATGACAAAAAAATTTAAAATACCCTCAAAAAGGTGTCGGAATTACCCCATTTTACGGTAATATTATGGATTTAGGCTGATTTGACATTATTTTCTTTCGCATGATGGCGGTTAGGTCAAAATGACATTGTTTGGAAAATCAACATTTATTAAAACTCTGAACAATAGGTTGGCAATTTTCAGTTTCTAATACACAATGAAGCTCATAATGCTGCAGCTGTCACTAAATGAAGTCATAGCGTTCATCCTTTTCTGAGGTGGATCTCAAAACTTCATAATATGGGTGGGATGTAGAGTCACAAACTCAGGAGATCTGCTTTCTTCTTCTCCGAAATGGCGAGAGGCGTTGAGTAGCACTAAAAATAGAATTATTATCTGAGGCATCACGTACATGGATTTATGAATATATTTGGAACCTACTTGTTCGAAAAGTATCTCATCAGGTTTTTTGTGCTGCTTCCATCGATGCCTACTCTTTCATATTCATCATGCATCAAATTCGGAGCTGCAATTTCAATAGAGTAATTTCTGACGCATGAAAGCCTGAATTCTACAACTTTCATTTCCAGAATTACATTGAGGAAAGGCGGAGAGGATTTGGCCATTCTAACAAGATTGAACCAATCATTTGGTACGATCACATCCATTCTCTTTTTCGCTTCTCAATAATGGTATGAACGGAATCACATTCCACGTGTGTGCGCCCAGGTACCATAAATATATGAGTTACCTTCCTCAAAGAAGTTGTTTCTGCCAGAAATTTGAGCATTGCAAGAACATGTCGATTTTTATTCTGTCCAGCACATGAATCAGAATACAATTTAACTTCTTTGATTTCTGGATCATTCTTCAAGTTGATGCAAATGAAATCATATAAGCAAGATGCTATGTCACTTCCACCGCGATTGGCAACATCTTCTGACCACATGTAGGATATATGTACATATGCTATATGCCAATGCACATGTATCAGTATACCCAGAGTTGTCGTTTGTAAGCTCTCTAAACAGCTAAGTTCTAAGGTCGGGGTAGGAAGGAACGTTTGAACTTATCATTCCAAAATCCCATTCATTAGAGCACTGTTGTTTGTCCTTCCTTTTTT
Source organism: Prostheceraeus crozeri (assembly GCA_907163375.1). Classification (NCBI taxonomy): domain Eukaryota; kingdom Metazoa; phylum Platyhelminthes; order Polycladida; family Euryleptidae; genus Prostheceraeus; species Prostheceraeus crozeri. Next base: position 29,941 of record CAJQUW010011382.1, on the reverse strand, counting down.
TGCTCATAGACAGCTTCGTTTAGGTGAAGTAAATGTTCATCAGATCAGCTGCACTGAGTTGTAGTGACTCAATTGACTTTGTAGTGATTAGAATTCCAATACTGGAGTTTTGTTAAATTTACATATCAATTTGAAGATAGGAACATTCTCGCTCTTCGATAAAAGATTGTCGACGGAAGATAAATTTCCATGACCCCTATTACTTGAAGTTTACAAAGACTCTACAATTCATCATAACACCCCATAATTGATCACAAAAGTATTAATCTTCATTGTTCACGTAGTCTAATAGTGATTCGATTTGCGCTTGAAGATACTGTCAATCATGTATGAATAAACTACGACCCAAATTATGTTTAATTAAATGGAATATATACACTGTAAATCGCTGGATACGAAAATTACATACAAACATATTCCAAATTCACATACAATTTGAAACTAACATTTGATACGAGATTCTCGTATGCTTGTAGAGATCTCGCATGTTTTTCATACGAAAGCCTACATACTTTCGCATGTGATTGGTATGTAGCGATACGAACTGTTCTGTCTGTGATTAGCTGCTTTACACTGAAATATAAGTTGTTTGTTTGCTTAATGTACGAGACTCGATGCAAATTCGCCCTCATTCGTACATCTCTCGCAAGTAGAGCTTTAAGTCACATAGTAAAAATATGCATGTATTGCATACTACTGTCAAATAACTTTTCAGTAATGCCAGTCGTGAATATTTCTTCGTGATAGTGCGGTATTTAGACATCATTGATGGTTTCTTTCAATATTGTGCTGGTATGGCTTTAGCATGTAAAGCATACCGCACTTGAAATAACATGCGAAACGCATGCAAATACACAGAAATATTTTGGTGTGCATCCTTCGTATGTAATTGGTATTGAGTGATTTACGATGTATGTTAAACGTATGTGTACTTTCTTTTAACTACAATTTTTTTCACGTTTGTCAAGTTGGTGGACATTTCAAAACAGAAACCAGACTTTGAATCCGTGAAATAGGTGATTCATTTCACATAAAAATGTCCTACATTGACGTTGACTTACTTTCTGGATGAATATTCTGCTTTAATTGAACGCTTAACATTTTCATCTGTCGGATAGGTTGTTTTGACACAAAAAGGAAATTGGAGGTTATGCACTTAGGTTGAAATGACACAACTGTATACCGATAAATGAAAATAGAATTCAGTGTTGACAATTTTCCCAAAGAATATTAGGATACTGTTTTATCCAAAAATAGCATCAGTTGATTTACGAAAAAATGTCACTTGGGTCACTTTGACAATGAGGTACAGAATTGTCGATTTTTAAAAGTCATGGGATTGAATAAATTGCAAAGCGATTTGCAAGTAACACAGACATTTCATGGTCGGCGCTTTCTTCCGGTTTCATTGTCGTGCATGGTGGTCGTGGTCGTGATTAATAGTCGGGCATGCAGTCGTGGTCGTAGTTAATGGTTCTGGCTCTACGTCAGTGCTCTTGGTCGGCGCTTTCTACTGGGTTCATGGTCGGGCATGGTGGTCGTGGTCGTGGTTGGGCACGGTGATCGTGGACGTGGTTCATGGCTTTGGCTATACATCGGCGCTCTTGGTCGGCGCTTTCTTCTGGGTCAATGGTCGGGCTTGGTGGTCGTGCATCGTGGTTGATGGTTCTTGCGCTAGGTCGGCGCTCTTGGTCGGCGCTTTCTTCTGGGTTGATGGTCGGGCATGGTGGTCGTGGTCGTGGTTAATGGTTCTGGCTCTACGTCTGTGCTCTTGGTCGGCGCTTTCTACTGGGTTCATGGTCGGGCATGGTGGTCGTGGTCGTGGTCAATGGTTGGGCACGGTGGTCGTGGACGTCGCTAATGGCTTTGGCTATACATCGGCGCTCTTGGTCGGCGCTTTCTACTGGGTTCATGGTCGGACATGATGGTCGTGGTCGTGGTTAATGGCTCCGGCTCTAAGTCGGCGGTCTTGGTCGACGGTTTCATCTGGACTAATTGTCGAACATGGTGGACATGGTCGTGGTTGATGGTACGGCATGATGGTCGTGGTTAATGGTCGGGCATGGTGGTCGTGGTCGGGGTTCTTGGTAGACGCTTTCTTCTGGTTTCATGGTCGGGCATAGTGGTCGTGGTTGGGGTTCAACGTCTGCCCTTCCTTCTGGGTTCATGGTCGCGTATGTTGAACGTGGTTAATGATTCTGGCTCTAGATCGGCGCTTTCATCTGGGTTAATGGTCGGACATGGTGGTCGTGGTCGTGGTTGATGGACGGGCATGGCAGTCGTGGTCGTGGTTGATGGTTCTGGCTCTACGTCGGCGCTCTTGATCGGCGCTTTCTTGTGGGATCATGGTCGGGCATGGTGGTCGTGGTCGTGGTCAATGGTCGGGCATGGTGGTCGTGGTCGTGGTTAATGGTTCTGGCTCTACGACGGCGCTCTTGGTCGGCGCATTCTTCTAGGTCAATGGTCGGGCTTGGTGGTCGTGATCGTGGTTGATGGTTCTGGCTCTACGTCGGCCCTCTTGATCGGCGCTTTCTTCTGGGTTAATGGTCGGGGATGGTGGTCGTGGTCGTGGTCAATGGTCGGGCATGGTGGTCGTGGTCGTGGTTAATGGCTCTGGCTCTACGTCGGCGCTCTTGATCGGCGCTTTCTTCTGGGTTAATAGTCGGGCATGGTGGTCGTGGTCTTGGTTAATGGCTCTGGCTCTACGTCGGCCCTCTTGGTCGGCGCATTCTTCTGGGTCAATGGTCGGGCTTGGTGGTCGTGGTCGTGGTCAATGGTCGGCCATGGTGGTCGTGGTCGTGGTCGTGTCAATGGTCGGGCATGGTGGTCGTGGTCAATGGTCGGGCTTGGTGATCGTGGTCGTAGTTGATGGTTCTGGCTCTACGTCGGCGCTCTTGATCGGCGCTTTCTTCTGGGTCAATGGTCGGGCATGGTGGTCGTGGTCAATGGTCAGGCTTGGTGGTCATGGTCGTAGTTGATGGTTCTGGCTCTACGTCGGCGCTCTTGATCGGCGCTTTCTTCTGGGTCAATGGTCGGGCATGGTGGTCGTGGTCAATGGTCAGGCTTGGTGGTCGTGGTCGTGGTTGATGGGTCTGGCTCTACGTCGGCGCTCTTGATCGGCGCTTTCTTCTGGGTTAATAGTCGGGCTATGGTGGTCGTGGTCAATGGTCAGGCTTGGTGGTCGTGGTCGTAGTTGATGGTTCTGGCTCTACGTCGGCGCTCTTGGTCGGCGCTTTCTTCTGGGTCAATGGTCGGGCATGGTGGTCGTGGTCGTGGTTGATGGCTCTGGCTCTACGTCGGCGCTCTTGATCGGCGCTTTCTTCTGGGTTAATAGTCGGGCATGGTGGTCGTGGTCTTCGTTAATGGTTCTGGTTCTACGTCGGCGCTCTTGATCGGCGCTTTCTTCCGGGTTAATAGTCGGGCATGGTGGTCGTGGTCAATGGTCGGGCATGGTGGTCGTGCTCAATGGTCGGGCTTGGTGGTCGTGGTCGTGGTTGATGGTTCTGGCTCTACGTCGGCGCTCTTGATCGGCGCTTTCTTCTGGGTTAATAGTCGGGCATGGTGGTCGTGGTCAATGGTCAGGCTTGGTGGTCGTGGTCGTAGTTGATGGTTCTGGCTCTACGTCGGCGCTCTTGATCGGCGCTTTCTTCTGGGTCAATGGTCGGGCATGGTGGTCGTGGTCAATGGTCAGGCTTGGTGGTCGTGGTCGTAGTTGATGGTTCTGGCTCTACGTCCGCCCTCTTGATCGGCGCTTTCTTCTGGGTTGATGGTCGGGCTTGGTGGTCGAGCATCGTGCCCCTTGGGAACGAATCTTGCGAAAAGCTTGCGGATGTCAGCTGCAGAATATCATGCTACAGTTCAGTCATATTTGCGGGATATTCGCTGGCGAAGTTCGCCGGCGACACTTCGCGAATTCGCGCTCTGTATGACCTCATCTTTTACTTTTGACTTTCTCACTTATTTTCTTTAGCAATCCGCCTCTACAGCCGAGGCTCTATTTTCTCCCTCACCTCCTCTCCATCCCTCACATATGGCTAATCTATCTAAGAAATACGTGCAGACTATCATTCTTTGATAATGATAAGTATATAGAGAATCCGCTTTTATCAATTTTCATAACATCTCTTGACATTCAATAATTTACAACAATGACAAATATTTGAATAATATCATACTATTTACTGCGACATTTATGGAAGATAAATACTTTTTTTAGTTTAAGCCTTCGTGAATTAAAAAAAGATCCCTTTTATCAGATCAGACTGAGTATACAATATATTTTCATGTGAAGGTAATATACGAACATTGCTACTTACCACTAATTAGTTGCTACAATATCCACGATTTCGCCGGTTGGCGAAAAATCAGCTCGCATTAGTAAACAAATATCTACCAACTAATTATAGCAACTTTTTCGCCATCTGTCGTTTTTTAATTTTACACATGTTTTTGGATAAATGATGACCATTTTCACATGCGGAGATAGTTTTTACACGAAAATGAACCTTTAAAAAAATTATCCACAAAATCGCTATCTCGCCAGATAATCTGTTGATATTAGCAAGATGCGTTCCCACAGGGTGGTTGATGGTTCTGGCTCTACGTCGGCGCTCTTGATCGGCGCTTTCTTCTGGGTCAATAGTCGGTCATGGTGGTCGTGGTCAATGGTCGGGCATGGAGGTCGTGGTCGTGGTTGATGGTTCTGGCTCTACGTCGGCGCTCTTGGTCGGCGCATTCTTCTGGGTTCATGGTCGTTCATGATGGTCGTGGTCAATGGTCGGGCATGGTGGTCGTGGTCAATGGTCGGGCATGTCAGTCGTGGTCGTAGTTGATGGTTCTGGCTCTACGTCGGCGCTCTTGGTCGGCGCATTCTTCTGGGTTCATGGTCGTTCATGATGGTCGTGGTCAATGGTCGGGCATGGCAGTCGTGGTCAACGGTCGGGCATGGTGGTCGTGGTCAATGGTCGGGCATGTCAGTCGTGGTCGTAGTTGATGGTTCTGGCTCTACGTCGGCGCTCTTGGTCGGCGCATTCTTCTGGGTTCATGGTCGTTCATGATGGTCGTGGTCAATGGTCGGGCATGGCAGTCGTGGTCAACGGTCGGGCATGGCAGTCGTGGTCGTAGTTGATGGTTCTGGCTCTACGTCGGCGCTCTTGGTCGGCGCATTCTTCTGGGTTCATGGTCGTTCATGATGGTCGTGGTCAATGGTCGGGCATGGCAGTCGTGGTCAATGGTCGGACATGGTGGTCGTGGTCAATGGTCGGGCATGGTGGTCGTGGTCAATGGTCGGGCATGGCAGTCGTGGTCGTAGTTGATGGTTCTGGCTCTTTGTCGGCGCTCTTGGTCGGCGCATTCTTCTGGGTTCATGGTCGTTCATGGTGGTCGTGGTCGTGGTTAATAGTTCTGGCGCTAGGTCGGGCTTGGTGGTCAATGGTCGGAGCTCATGTTCGGGCTCGTGGTCGGTGTTCGTGTCTCATGGTTGGGGCTCCTCGTCGGGGTTCGAGGTTGGGGACTTTATTGGCAGTCTTTAGGTGTGGAAGGACGGCAGCCACCTTTTTATCCACTTTGCCCTGCCCTCACACACATTATTATTATGTCATAGCACTGATTGTAGCAATTGTAACGAAATCTGAACTCTTGCATGTCTAATGAGCAAATGCCAGACTCGATCATACAGGTAGTTCGTATATTTGCTCTTATAATTCATTTTTGTGATTCCGTCATTTGGATCATTTCCTCCAGCTGACATGATAAATGATTCGATGGCCTCAAAAGCTGCTGTGGTGTCTGTAATTGAGCACCTGTGCAGTTGATAATATGCTAATCGTAAGTTTACAGTGTCGCATGCTCGCATTCTCTTTGTTACTTTGACAATGGAGTTATTCAAATGATACCAGAAGCTTCATTTGTTTGAGAAAATGCAACATGAAGTGATTGTGTGTTACTTGTACGTCAACGTGGTCATCAGCATTATTGCATGAATGCACGTACAATTAGTGACCATCAAATCCAGCTAAATATCAGAGAAGGACACACATGACAGCAGCCATCATCTCATCAAAGTCAATATTCATTACCCTCCATAAGCAGCATGTCAATATGAGAGAAAACAAATTATACAAAAACAAGAAATTCCGGAAACATGTTCTTTGAAGGCAAATGGTTCGGAAGACAGGATTTACAGCAGTAAAGATCGGGAAATTATAGAATGAAATGACATTTTAATGTTTATAGAAATGGCGCTTCCCATTTTCATTTCTGTTCATTAATGTTTGTCTTTCTGTCATTTCCAGATAATTTCGTCACTTTCGGCGACGATTCTCTGAAATTCTGGTGTAAATGTCTCAATTGATGGAAATCCTCTTTCTCCTTGCTGTTGTGTGTGCAGGAACAAGTGCAGAGGGTGGATGTCGAATAACTTCCATATATATATACAGCCGTGTTCAATGCCGAAATTTGAAAGCTGTACCAAGTAATCAATGGGGAAGTGTGATGCATCTTGATGTACGTCACAACAAAATATCAAAATTAACAAACAACTCATTCACAACTTGGGAAAAGTCAGATTTGAAGTCGCTTGATCTCAGTTACAATGAAATCCGGACAATTAGTTCCGGAGCTTTTAAACCACTAAGAAGTCTGGTCACTCTGTATCTCACTTCAAACCGCTTGACGATTGGCAAAGGATTAGATGCATCCGCTTTCATTCCAATTCCAGATCTGAGGTTCTTAGACCTCAGCCGTAATCCTCTTGGAACAATTCCGAATCATTGGTTCAAGAATTTGAAGAACATTTGGCGCATTCATGTCAGCAATACAGTTGGAGGTTTGAAATTGCACAAACATTCATTCTCTGGTTTAAGGACCTTAGTTGTCCTTTATGTCTCAAACAACAGCCTGACGACACTTCCAGAACAGATGGAAGGGGATCTGAACACGATGAAATTGAAAGAAATAGACATCACAGGAAATCCATGGCATTGTGACTGTCGACTCCGATGGTTTCATGTCTGGTTAATTAAGTATAAGTTGCTTCAAAAACTTCCTGGAAAATGCGCTTCTCCAATACGACTTATAAACAGACAACTTCCCGATCTTAAACCTCAAGATTTTCAATGCAGTCCAGAAGTCACAGTCAACATCTCAAACATCCCCGCAAAGGCTGGAGACAATGTCACTCTTGTCTGCGATGTCTTCTCTGATCCCATTGGCGCACTGTCTTGGTGGAAGTATGGAGTCAGAATCAAAAATGACTCCTCGTCTCTTATCTCTCAGACAGCAGGAACCAGCTTCCAATATCAACTGACCATCTTGAATGCAAAGGACGCTGATGCTGGAGATTGGAACTGCAGTGCTGTCAATGATGGTGGAAAGGCTACCGTCAGCATATTCCTCCACATTGAAAGCTCTGCAACGCAAGAAATGCCAATCGTCATCGGAGTATCAGCAGCAGTGATGATTATTGTGTCTTTTGGTATTGGAGTGTGGACGTTTAGACGCCGCAGAGGACCAACACTGTCATTTCGATTTGCAGTCCTTCAAAATGGAAATGTGGATTAACCCAAAAGATTTCGTAATCTGCTTGCTTGAGCTTGTCTGAAAAGTTTCCATGTAAACAGCAAAGATACTCGAATTAATAAGCATTTAACTTCAAATTCTTGATTATCATGCGAGTTGGGATCCTTGAACTTGTTAAAACCTTTAAAAATCCAACCTTCTTTTATTTGAAAAAGGGAATGTTCCTGATTGTTGGAAATATATAGATGTATGCCCAACTGCTCCAACTGCACATAGTTCTTCATTTGTATGGACATTGACGCTTTTACCCGTGTGATCATTTTATGCGGAAATCCCATAAAATTTGGCAGTAGAATTATCGCGCATTGTCGACTGTCAAAAACGTCTTACAGAAATCAATTGTCTACTGCCAAAAAGGTCTACAGACATCAATTTATAAACGAATTCAGACAAGCACCAGTTTTCACGATATTTTACAATTTATTATGAGTAATAGAAATGCCTATTGAACAGTACCTAAAAATGAAATCAGTAGTAAAACTCACATTATATTTTCCATGTTCTCCAATCCTCCTTCAGATATTCAACTTGTATTATTCGATCAACTGCAGCGGTTTGCGGATCGAATCATAGAGTAAGGATACGTAGAGTGTGGACTCAAAAAGTATCTGTATACAGTGAAAATTTTTATATGAAAAGATTCTGTTTTTGCGGAGATTACGTTCCCGTGGTCCAAAAAATTATCTGAGCAGTTTTAAAAAGTCAAAATTTTGCCAATTTATGTACTGCCGAGATGACGTCCCCTATATAAGTAGCATGAAACAAGTTGGATATTAAAGGAATGGATGTTTGCTTATAAACATCCTAACTAAGCGGAAATTTAGCTGATTATCAAGGGAATTTCATGAATTGTATTATAATGGAAGTCTTCATGAAAAGTCGCGATATTATTCTTGCGATATTATTCTTGGTTGAAATTCCAAGTTTCTAATTCAATTTTCACCGTCATGATTTCATGATTTCATGATTTACTAAACTCATATTTCATTTCTTGAATCTCAATAGTGATGTGGACCCATTTATATGTTTCAAAGTTGACTGAGATCATTGTCCTTGATTATGTGATTTTGCTGTGGCAGCGGCAGGTTGCAGCTCTGATATGATCACGCTTAAGAAAATACTCTTGAGCATAGAGTGTCGACTCAAACAAGTATCTGTATACAGTGCATAGAGTAGGGATATAGGCATAGAGTGTGTATTAGGTAGAGTGGTAACTCCGCATTTATTAAATCCACAATGTCTATACACCTTCGATTTTATTAAATGAACTCAAAGAATACAGTCGGAATGGTTTCCAAATGTGAGATATGCACATTTATGCAGTTTTGAAGAATTTACAACGGAATTGACTGATCATGATAGCAAAGAAAAAGGAAATGATATTATTTTACAGATTGTCCGTGTTTGACAGCCTTGATGAGATAATGTTTGTTAAATTGGCAACTCGATGACCTGCGCCATTGCTTTCCGGCTGAACCTCAATAGAATTTTCTTAAGCATAATCAGGCAACAGCTGCCACTGGCATGGCAAAATCACTGATTCAAAGACAAATGATTTCAATTAACTTTGAAAGATGAAAATGGGTTCACAACACTTTTCAAATTCAAGAAATGAAATATGAATACAGTGAATCATAAAATCAAGCTGGTGAAAGTTGAATTAAAAACTTGACATTTCAGCCAAGAAAAATTTTTATATCAAAGGATTCAGTTTTTGCGGAGATTACGTTCCCGTGGTCCAAAAAATTATTTGAGCACTTTTGAAAAAAGTCAAAATTTGCCAATTTATATACTACCGAGATGACTCTCCTAAATAAGTAGTATAAAGCAAGTTGGATATCAAAAGGAATGAATTTGCTAATAATCATCACAACTAAGCGGAAATCAAGCTGACTATCAAGGGAATTTCATGCTCCGTATTATAATGGAAGTCTTCATGAAAAAGTCGCGATATTATCCGTGCCTTCTTGGCTGAAATTTTAAGTTTTTAATTCAATTTTCACCGGCTTGATTTAATGATTCACTAAATTCATGTTTCATTCCTTGAATCTGAATAGTGGTGTGGACCCATTTGCATCTTTCAAAGTTAATTGAAATCATTGTCTTTGATTCTGTTATTTAAACCAGTGGCAAGCTGTTTATGACATGATCACACTTAAGACGATACTCTTGAGGTTCAGCAGGGAAGCAATCCCTGTGCAAACGTAAATGTCGGACCGTGTCCGGGCCGACAACAGAAAAGTGCGACTCTTCGGCCATCTTGAGCAGTTTCAATTCAAATGAAGTTTCTATCGTAATTTATATTATCTGTGTTATGATATGAGCTGCAAAAGATGTTTGAATATGTAATAAATAGAAATGTTTTTATAACCACGCATTTTTATGAATGTCGGCACAAGTGTGTCATAATTCGGTCAATCGACTTTCGGCAGAACTTCGGCAACACGAAAAACGTAGCTGACTTCGGAACATAGCGAATAATCGCACTGTGACGGGAATCCTGTATTGGGTACTATATTTAGAAGTCCGTATAAGGCGCTCAGGTAGAAATGCCATCATTTTCCGATGTTTCACGAGTATGTGTGTACGATAGTCAGTTTTCATGATTATTTATAAAGCATGACTTCATTCTAATGCATCCCGACCACTGAAATTACCTAATTTATATTTCTGACCTATTCTAAAAGGGGATTATCATGTCTTCATGATGGCGAGCCTCCCGAATTCGAACATTGTAATGCATTTCTTCGCCGCGCGCCGCGTCTATCAGTTACTTCACGGATTCCTCATGCGGTGTGTGGATGTGAATCAACTCGTCGAACAGCTGACGGTGCAGTTTTCTCTATTCATTGAAGATAGTATATGTTGCCATCCTTTGTCGAAGATTATCACCGCGGACATAGGAGTTTCTAAATGGAGTGTATATATGGTGCGTCAACAATATTAAGACATGTGAGTAGCAATATATAAATCGTACTCGTAAATCAGGTGAATAAACCGCATCAATAGGTAACTTGTATAATAACAGATTCTAAGCCAACCATTCTAATTGTCCTGAAGTTACAAAATAAAATGTGTATTTGATTAAAGAATTAATCGCGTGATTCATCATGATCGTTGATCGGAGATGGAAAGTTCGATCCTTGATATTGAAGCATATTTCCTAAAAACAGGAGTGGTGAATAAACATGAATGTCCTCCATCTTAAAAAATTCAATTCGCTGATTGATTCTTTTCGATAATGTAGTTTGTGAGCAAGCCGTCTATCGTTTTGTCAGGCCTACGTATAATATAGTATAATTAGGCATTAATGGGTTGTTTAACCCTAGGATGCACACAATGGGTCCCCGAGGACCCAGCGCTTGCTTTTTATGAGATTTCTTCAAAACACAAGCTTCATTTTGAAAGTGCTTTTATGTATTCCTCGCACGTCTCATGCTACAGCTGGAAATACAACAATATATTGTGTTGGTCATTTTTTGTCAAAGTAATCAGCTCAGTCATAACATGAACTGCTGGGACCCATGGGACCCATTGTGCGCATTACACATTTAGACGACCGAATGAAACTTATTTTCACAGCAGACAGATTACCAATGGATATGATAGCTACATCAGATGCCATGACTAGATGACTATGGTAGCCTGCTTTGCGTTGTCATGGATATCCTCCTCCCTATGCTGCATCTGTGGTGGCAAGCAATCATTTGACATTGAACTTCGTCCGACTTCAGTACATCGTGTGAACAATGAGTGTGAGTGGTAGGAAGAGATTCTGTGCGATAGAGGCTGCTGCACGAATGCAATTGCTCTTGGACGATTCTAGTGAGAGCAGTGATTGTGAAGAAGAAAGTTTTGACAACTTTGATGAAGCTATTTTACCCGAAGAGAAATCGAAGGATGGTGAATGTGACACAAATGACAGTGATAGTGACAAAGAAAATGAAATGCCGAGTGTGTCTGATCTTTCACGGTGAACAGTTCAGAAAGTGCATCTTCTGATGCTTCTGGTGACTCTATGTCAGACTCTGGTGTCATTCGAGATCCTGGTAGTGATTCAGATCCACAATGCGTAGCTCCTTCAGGAAGAGTATATGGAAAGGAGTGCCCCCTGCTACATCAAGAACTCGTTCAGCGAATCTATTTACAGCATCTCCTGGTTCCTCGGTGCATGTCTGCAGCGAAAGGGATTCTTTGGCTCAATTTATTACAGACGAGATGTTGAGTGGCATCATCAAATAGACAAATAAATATGGGCAACGAAATTGCAAAGATTGCGTCGATGTTACTCTAGTTGAACTGAATGCATGGATTGGACTTTTATTTCTGTCGGGAGTTTCAAAAGGAATCATGAGAACATACGACAAATGTGGCAAGATAGTCCTCTTTCCCATCCAGTTTTCAAAGCTACGATGTCTATAAAGCGCTTCGAAATGATCCGACGATGTTTGCGATTTGATGATGCGAACACTCGAAAAGCTAGAGTTGAGAGTGGTGACAAGTTCGCTGCATTTAGAGAAATTTGGAACAAGTTTATTGAACAATGCAAGATCACTTACGAGCCATTTGAAATGCTTTGTATTGATGAACAATTGATACCGTTTCGTGGTACATGCTCATTCCGGCAATACCTTCCTTCAAAACCTGACAAGTATGGGCTAAAGATATTCTTGGTTGTTGATTGCACTACTGGATTCATTTGTCATGGCATTCCTTATACTGGTAAGGAAAAAAACAATGTCCGCGCGCAGGGATTGGCGAAAAACATCGTGAGAAGGTTGTGTGAACGTTTTTACAACAGTGGCAGAAACATAACATTTGATAACTTTTTCACTGATTTCAGTCAAGCTGAGGAATTGTATTTGAAGGGACTGACTGTCGTTGGCACTGTGCGAAAAAAAGCAGATTTACCAAGGGAATTTTCTGACCCTAAAGCTAGAGTTGTCGGATCAACTTTGTTTGGATTCGACAAAAAAACGACACTTGTATCTTTTATTCCCAAAAGAAACAAGTCTGTTGTGCTTCTCTCAACAATGCATGATGACCGCAAGACTAATGAAAACACAGGAAAACCGGACATAGTTCTATTTTACAACAGCACTAAGGGTGCTGTAGATACGGTAGACCAACTTTGCCACTCATATTCGCCACAAGGGAAGACTAAGCGATGGCCACTGGCCTACCTCATTAACCTGCTAAATTTGACATCGATCAATGGATTCATCTTGTTCCGCATGCAAAATCCAGATAATGTTTCCAACAGGAATTGCAAGAGAAGAATTTTCATCCAAGATTTGGGACTTGAAATGATCAAACCATTGATGACAGAGCGTGCAAGCTCTTTCCAAGGTCTCTCAGTTCCGATTCAGAACGCTATGATTGCCTGTGGAGTAGCAAGACTGGCATTTTCTCAAGAGTTGTCAGAGTTTTCTCAAGTCGGTCAGCAGACTTGCAAATGATGGCGGAAAAGCTTCGAGGAAAAGGTGCTACCGCTGTGTGCAGGAACATCGCGATAAAGAATCGTCTCGTGTCTGCCAAAAATGTGATCGGTGTGTTTGTGCCTCCCATTCTACAAAGATGGACTCATTCACTTGCAGTTATCCCAAGTGCTCATAAACGGTCTATTGTTAGAGATTCTATAGCCCTACGAGTTTATGCAGTTACAATGTGCTCTCATCAATGTTTAGGCTACATTGGTTGCCACTGCTTCTTTACAGAATGACAATGTGATTCATCTCTTGAAGTCTAGAAAAATCCATTAGTTGATTGAATAACACGCTGTTTTGATAGTTATAGCATCATAATTTTGGTTAGTTTTCCATTTGAGTCACCGTGGGTAATGACAAGCAACATAAAAAATGATAGTTTCGTAATGTAGTGTCATGATTTCTACAAATTACCAACTTGGGTCCCCGAGGACCCATTCCGCGCGAATTTGGAAGTGGGCCTATTGTACATGAAAAAGAGTTGGGGCAATTGAAAGCATTTTTATAAGCAAACAAAAAAATTAAAAGGGCCTTATTGCATACGCAATTCTACCTTTCTTACGCATGCGTAGCAGTTCTCCTAATCAGTAGGTGGCATTCTGGTACGCAAATGACCTTTTTCGCGCAATCTATTTTAAGGAAGAAAAAACTTGACGTCACATGGGATGTGATTCCCTTGGGAGTGACACAAGCATTTAAGAGTACTAGACCTTTTTACGCGTATGAATAAAAGTGGTCGCATGAATAAGCTTCTATAAAGCTATTGATTTTGCACGAAGTATAATATACGTTCATGCATCTACTTCTTTAAAGCAGGGGTATAATTAATTATAATACACTTCAACACATTTGAAAAGAACATGCAATAACAATGACAATTGGAAGTGTTGATTTACGATTCCTTTCTCTCAAGTGTCTTTCGAACTCTCAGTAATCTTGCGATTTCTTTTTTAATACTTAAGACGTACTTCGAACCAATGTAGTAACTTAGGAAAATGTATGTGAAACAAGTAGAATTGCTGATCAAACCTGAAGAGAGGAAAAGAGATCCCTATAGGTCATAGGATAAATTTTCATTTTCCTTCAGAAACCAAATCTGCCAACAGTGGGGTTGCTTTCGTAACACTTACCTAACAGATTAATTGTTTTTCCCGAAGATCAGTAGTTGTTCCTGAGACATCTTTTGCAGAGTAGACCAAATAATTGGAGTACTGATAGAGAAATCGGCTAAACTGGTAGATGGATGCACAACAATGGCTGTTGGTTATGTAAACTATTTATGTGAAGTATATGTACTGCATGTAAACTGTATGTATAGTATTTTCAACATGTGTGTACCAAATTTAGAAAACTGACCAGCGAGAGTAGGAAATAATAGGGAAAACTTGAGACGTTGCATTCACGAAAAGGTGAATTTGCCAGCAGCACTCGAAATCGATTAGCATAAATGATTTCTGAATAGTCAAGGAGTGCAGAACCTGGTCTACATGGGCCTAATATCTCTGAAGACGAACCACACGAAATATTGTGTGCAGAAGAATATCGTCCTCGTTTCTGCTATTTGTGATACCGTGGTACCACTTCATTTCCAGATTTGTTTCTTTGTCATTACGTAACACTACGTCTTGCTCATTACATCTTTATGAAGTTAGTAATTTCTTCATTATAAATAAAATTCAGTAGTTTGAATGTCTTTCGTTTTACCTGACATCATATTTATTTGCAGCCTGCAATACAATAGAATACCGTGTGCTTAAGTTAGGATAGATGTATCACTCGAATCTTAAAAATACAATATAGGCACTTTTGTTACACAATTTGCAGTAAAATCATCACAAAACCCAACAAAAAAGTATGGACATCTTTATTTCAATGTAATGTAGGCCAATCAGATTTCAAGTGAAATCCTCAATTCAGGTATTAGGTATAAACCTAATTCTGTGGTCTAACGTATCACAGCCGTCGAGTTTGTAACTCATTAGTAGGCGCATAAAAAATTAATTGACTGCAGATATCTCAAATTTGTTGTGTTCCTCAAGGTAAACTTTTTGATGCTTCTTCAACTTGCGAGGAAGACTACTGGTCTCCTCAGTAACATTGTAGATATGAGTGACTGGAATAAACATAGATACGCAGGGCTCGTAAATGCAAATCCCAAAAAATACGGAAACTACCAGGAACATGGCGTAAGAACACCTTACTCTATGACCTTACTCTTTAACCACCTTACTCTAAGACCAGGAATAATAATAGTAATAATAAGAATAGTTAAACAGCAATCGGTCGCATGTTGTATCAAATGAAAATTGGAAATCTTTACAAAGCACGGTTCGTAAGACAGTGTAAAGTAGAAATCCAGCATGACAGAATGCATCTACACACATGTAGATGCCTTCTGTCATGCTGTATTTCTACTTATTTCTACATATAGCGACAGATCTATGCTAAAGACACATAGTGAGCGTTCTTTAAGAACCAACTGAATGGGAAAATGACTTAGAGCACCACGATATGTATGTGTATTGAAGCAAGACAAAGTTAACCCGACATGTTTCGACTGGTCTGTTCCGAGCGTACCCAGCAATACAGCCCAGTAATACAGTGAAAAGACCAGCCGAAACATGTCGGGTTAACTTTGTCTTGCTTCAATACACATACATATCGTGATTCTCTGTGCGTATAAGATTATCAGTAGGCGAAATGACTTAAATGGTTTTAAGAAATGGCTACGATTGCGAGTTGATGAAAAGTCCGAAACTGTTAGATACCGTACTCCACTTTGTACTACTTGACATGTGACCCTCGACACTCCATTGCTGCCGTTAGGGGAGGAGACCCTAGGTGCACGGTAGGCTAAGCTACGGTACTTGTGACATCTTGGTGGAAGGTGGTTAGATGCAAATTTTGGCTAGTAAAGATTGTCAAATCACAAAAATAGTGGAAGTGATTTTCTGTCATACTACTAATTTTATACACCATTTAACACGTGGGAGATTGTGAAATGGTGTAGCTACAAAAATAGCAGCATGACAATTCACTTTTCTTGACAGTTGACAAACTTCCTTACCCAAATTATATTATCCTTGGTTAGATGTGCTGAAATATAGACGCCGCAGGCGAAACAGCCAGTTTTTCGGACTCATCGGACTAGGCTATAAATCAGGAAAATGAATTCGGATGTTAATGATATTATACACAAAGCCTTGCTGCGATAAAATTCATATTGATGGTGAATGTAAAATGGTACACAATATTACCACATCAAAGGTTTGTGATTAGTAGAAAGATTAGAAATCATCTAACTAACAAAAACTTGCGAAATATTCATAAATCAAATCTCACATTTTACACAACATCTGCGAAATACAACAATCATTTGATCACTTATAGCGACGCATTCTTAACGGACTGTCTCGGGAGTGTCAACTATATGAACTAACTGATACTTGAAATGCCTTCTGCAGGCGAAACCTTCTGCCCTACGAAGAATAGTTAAGCTACCGAATCCTTATGATGCGAAGCATGCAGAGCTTCAAGGTTCTTGGCGCATTGATACATATCGCCGCCCACATAGAGTCCCAGTCGAAAGAGCCGTTTAGACTTTACAGACCGCTATTAACTATCAGAGTGCGACACTTCCAGTGCCTGCAGCAATCCAGGCGAAATAGGCCCGACCTTAGAACATGTTGAAAATGGTCTTTAAATGGGTTACAGTGCAATTATAGATACCCTGGCATCTATGAATTCCGCACTTAAATAACATGTCACAGCCGAAAGCTCAGCGCTAAGTAGAATTGCTGTACCTAGGCCAGCAGATTTTTCCGAAAGCCAAACTATAGTCATCATCAATTGATAGACATTTTCATGGCGCCACCAACAAAACTTTGGAGACCAGAAGAGAAATTCCAGACTTAAATGTATTTTCAAGCGCCGCAGGCGAAACTTCCAGCATTCTAGAGTTTCAACTATCATATTTTGGTACTCAGAATCCTGAATAAATACGTTTGGCAACGACAGGGTTCGTTCTGTTAAAGCGAAGTGCAAAAAATACTGAAACAACTGATGAGATGTCGAAAATGCGGAAAATACGGACAAGGTGTAAAAGATAACGGAAATTTGCGAACCTTGGACACGTAGATTTTCTTAATTTTCTCATCGGGTTAACTTTACGCTATCAGATGTAGCTAAAAAGCTTTTCTTCCGATTTTAATGAAATAAGGTTTGTTAGGAGAAAAGACCCATACCCAGACGTCCCTTAGGTTTTATTAACTCGTCTACTGAGCAGCTATTTTTGCAAAGTGAATTGGGCACCCGAGACAAAATGTCACACATCAGAAAAAAGTGATTCCTGCATTATTTAACAAAATAGGAAAGAAACATTTAACACATTTGTCCATTTAACACACAGAAACACATTTGTCCATTTTCTGAAGAATTGGCCTAAAGTTTCCGATTTTCATGTTCGTGAATTTCCACCGGCAGGCTAAGCCAGGTATGTGTCATAAGCCAAATATTTTAATTGAAATTCATTTAAAATGGCAAAAATCAATCATGAGTTAAGATACAATTTGAATTCAATGAATTTTCTATCACTCAGACGAAATATACGAAAATGATTTGGAAAAATCTAGGCCTGAGTTTCGCATCACTCAGCAAAAAAAAATAGGAGGATTAGGAGGAAAATAGGATAACTGGTAAACGTGAAGGTGTTATTCAAGAATGCATAAATATAATTTTCAAAATCACGTACACCCATCTTCAGCAAGAGAAACAGTCCACGTGAATCTGTATAACGATAATGACTCGATTTGAGAATGACGCACTGATAAACTTTCTCACTCTGCGTCTATGATCATTTGCTCCTCTATACCCATTTGACAATTTTTTTATCAATGAAAAGGTAAAAGCTCTAGACCTATCATATTCTTGCTATGCAGAGCAGATTCGTACACTAATTCGTACTTTCTTTTAATCTCCAATTTTGGAGCCCAAATTTTGCACTAATAACTTTAAAATTTACAGGCTATCGAAGGGAGTTAAGGTAGTTCTCATAGAACATGTTTTCGATAAACGGACGAACCATCACTGGCCAATTCGAATTAACGAAATCTACTTACCGTCAGTTTGTGGACTAAGCAACTTCCTGCATTCGCTAAAAGTGTAGTGGTAGCTTGATAATTTTGACGAGCTACATGAGGACGATGAGCCAGCCGATCATTTAGAGCCAATTGTTCATCAAGTGTCAAGTTTTCTTTTCCCTGAAAATGATGAACGGCAGATTATGCTGATATTTACCCTCTAATATATGCTAAATTATTATGGTATGTAAAATACGATTTCGTGTACACATGTATAATGTTAATAAATATTTTTTAGTAAACAGTCAATAAACATTACTGAGTTCAAATTGTATAAAAATGCCACATTTTTTTGGGATCGATTGACACTTCATCCATGTTTCAGCACTTGCACATGTATGGTTCAAGTGCTGAACATGTGCATTTTTCATGTAAAATCAATAATATCTCGATAGCTAAATACTGAGGATGAATTTGGCAAATCAGACTTCAGAAATGGAATCAGCAGGTCGGATTTATGCAAAATCGGACTCTGTTTTTTTGGATCACCCTGTATACTAGGATGTTATAGCCAAACTAGATCGGATCTGCTGTCTATGACTGGATCTTAGAGAAGAAGAAAATTGAAAAGTCCATCTTATGAAACGAAAAAGTCGATCTTATAAAACCGTCTTATTCTAGGCTATCGGTTATCAAGGTTTCGGAATGCAATGAAAAGCAAAACTATTTCGTTAAAATTTAGATTTTAAGTTAAGTAGTTCACGAGTATGCCTATTGCCTATTTGATGCATCTGTACATGGGAAATTTTCGTCTCTAAAAATAGAGACCTGGTGAAAAAAGTGATAAAAAAGGACAATAGAGACCGGTCTCAAAATGGATCCCATTTGGTCACCATGTGTTTGACTCACACGATGTCCCAAAACCATAGTTGAAATTAGGTGGAATGCGCAGATCTACGAATTAGCAGCAAATCGACGATCGATTTCTCTATGTCAGAACATAAGAAATTGATCGACGATTAAAGGAGCAGTCCAGCCCAAAATCATGTCGGGCTCAGTCCCACGAAATTCTGACTCTCGTTGGAGGACAAAAAACCGAATTTAGTGACCATTTTATGACGTCATTAACAATTGGGCCACAACAAACGATGCCATAACAGTGTGGTGATCATATCAAGCAGTAAACAAATACCATACCTAATTTAGTGCGAAGAAGTTCAACAGATTTATATTGTACTTTTTACAGTCCGTTTACTTTTTCTAGCGACTATTATTCAGTCTTGTTATTTGACAATAGCAAAATTGGTTCATCTGATCGTTGACTATGAGTACATAGACTAACCAGATTTTTATTTTACGTCAACAAACACTGTTTTCCGTGTATTTCCGATGCCCTCCCATCATACCTTGCTATTATAAATTCAGTAGGCTGATGAATTCCAAAAGAGTGAGTAAAATGCTTATTACATGGCTTCAATTGCAACTGTGCCCAACTCACTGATCAAGTAACTCAACAAATTACTCAATTTTGAAATAATAACAGCAAATAAACAGATCACGAGTTACTAATGACACCATTCAATTGAGAGAGGCTTATTCTTCCTAGTGGCACCCTACATGCAAGGTACATGTCTATAATTATAAAAAACATGTACATATACCAGCAACAAAATAATCTTTCAATAACAAAATGATCAAAAAATTGCTCTGACCAAGGTTCCCTAGCATTTTCAAAAATAAAATTCACGAATCTTCCCGCGGGCATCATTTCGCACGTAAATGCTACGTAGTACGTATCAGTCCTCCAAAAATATGAATGTTACTGTAGGCAGTAGTGAATTGATTCCATACAGTCTGTTAATTAGATTGATGTTATTGTTCATTGCTAGCATTGAAAATGGATCAATCATAATTATGAAGTTTTATGTACAGGGATGCGAGCGCGATTTTGCGAAAAAACAATATAACAAGTCACAATTAGGCTAACTAAGCAAGGTAGCCGATGCCCCTCCACATCTCGTCGAATAGGTGTGGTTGTATTCTCAAATAATGAGGCATGTGATTGCATTGCACACCAAAGGGCGGTCATTTTTGGAGACACTAGGAGATCATTTCTAGGTACACTGTAGTAACTAGCAACTCTAGGATATAAGCAAATTTCAGCAAATTTAAGCTAATAGGACTAACTACTTCATTCTAAGTTATAGGCTTGCGGCATTTTCTTGCTGAATCACTGTTTATGGATGCAAAGTATCAGAAGGAGCGTCATAGACGATTCTTCCAGGCTCTTGGCGTACCTCAGATAGATTTTGACACTTTAAATTGAGGAGAAAAAAACTGCAGAATTCTATTTCGTTTTAATGTGCCAAAAGCGCCAATTCTTCAGTTGGAAGAAGCATTGAATGTAAGGCTTTAAAGCGCTACATGCCAAATTAAATGAATGAGTTGAATGGAAAGCCAGTGATGAAAACAAAAACCAGCAAAATTTTGTTCGGCTAGAAAGGCAATTTTCAGTGGTTTCACGGGGATAGCCGACACCCAAATTTTTGTAAACATTCGCATTGAACACTGAAGATGATAGATTTCCGCATCTGATCAAGTAAACGGGTACCCAGATCCAAATGAACACTGAACGGGAACCCAATGAACAGTTGATAACCTGAAATCCGGATAAATCCATAAGACTTGCATCCCTGTATAATTGCAAGTATGTCTTTTTCCTCAAGAACATGAACACGTAGAAGACTCGCACGGTAGTCATTTCAATGCCTAGATGAAAACGCGGAATTGTACACATGTCGGTCGAAAAACTTACCCTACGTCAGTGAGCCGCACACCAGCATGATAATTCACAACTTATCATCACACTCATGGAAAAGTGTACAAACACCCATTCCTAAGACATGAAGTTTGATTCCTTTTTTTATTATATTATGATTTTCTGTTAAAAACTCCATTGTTAAAAACTGTTGAAAATTGTTAAAAACTGTAAAAATAATTGTTGAAAACCTACTCAAAAGTCATATGGATGCGCATTTGACCATAATGTACATGTTCTGTACCACTATCTAAAACCAATAAGGATTAAACTTCTATTTAGATAAACTACTAGGCCTGTATCAATTTTGCTAAACGATTTTCAATAGCCAGTCCTTAGCCTCTTAAGTAAAACAGAAAAATCGAGCTCACTTGCAGGGTAAGTAAAAAATCGAGGAAAACGCGTGCCGGTACATATCGCCGTTTAACAATATGACTTCCAATTTACCATGTGCACTTAGCACACTGACAAATATTCAAGTGAGATACCTTATTTACAAAAATTATTGGAAGGATAAGGATCTAACAGCAAATAAACTACTTTCGAATTATTACTAGGTATACTGCTGCAACACTTAAAGGTAGAAGTTGCTGTCACTTTGTTTTATTCGACGTTAGCGCTTAGCCATATTATGTACCTTTAATGGCTAGATTATGGGACTTCAAATGTTGAATGCGATTCTTAGCATGTAAATAATGCACAACAATAGGCCTATACAAAAGAAAATTTCATCCAGCCATTATACAAAACATAATTGATACCGTCTCAGCCTCTCACGGTCTCTTCTCCTGAAATGTGCAACGCAATGCTACATGTAGGCTACATTAAAACACTCATGCAAATAGCTTTGGTTTCCGTCATGGCGAGACTTGAGCCTACTTCGGTTTCCTGGTGCACGTAAAAATGTGACACGCATTCGTCACAATTCCTAATATCTGAAGAAAACCAGACACACATGTATATTATGGCAATTGATTGGTTACAGCAGCCCAATTGAAGGTAGAGTAGGCCTATCCTAAAACATTAATCAACTCCGGCTAAGTTACAAAAATACAACTTTTAATAAGTTACTGCTACACGCATGCTCATTTGATACCGTTAACTGATTTTTCTGCCAGTTAAGATAATTTCAGCATATCATTCTTTGTACACAGAAGAAAATTTCTAAACTGACTGTCTCGTCAGAGATAAAAGTATAGTCAATGACATCATTTCAACATTTGTTGAAATGTCAAAAATGAGTGTTTCAAACTGTTAAAAACATGTGTCAAAAAGTTAAAAAATCGATGTTTTTAGCTGTTAATTAAAAAGTAGGTTTTAAACACAGTGTTTTAAACATACCATCCCTGAGTTTGAAGAAAGCAAGTAAAATATAATTCTGTTGAAGCCATATAAATGTATGTAGGAAGAAAAATTAGCAATGCCTGTTTGCATCGATCATTATTGGCATTTCAATTCCTTGACTAGATTCCTGCCAAAAAAGGCCATAGGTCTATGTTTCTCAATCGTATGCAAAAAATACTAAAATTTGAATTTAACTTCCATCAATGAAAATAATTAGCAGAGTATAGATTGATTGGCAGTTTTTTTCGGACGCTGAGCAAAAGGTTCCAGAAATAATAGATTCGAAATCGGCCACCGGCGCCGACCTCAAATCAAAAGGGGCGTCGAATTGTACTTTCCTTGCGGCGCACCATTGGCAGTTACGCCCTTTGCTCAAAAGAAACCTAAGGGAATGGCATCATTGGTAGAAAGCATAACCGGGGATATCTATGAATATCAGCAAGATATCCCTGACTAATTTTGCGAAGGAAAGTGATATCTATAATTTCTTTTCTAACCACGCATTGCCGTGGGTACTAGTTAGCGTGATATGGGTGCAATAATAAAAAGTCTGGCTTTTATTGCCACTATTAATCCTCAAGGGAAAGTTAACTTTCATTCGGGGCTGGGAAGAATGAAGTTAATCGATACAGGGCACGCAAAATTGAAAGATTGATTATCATCTACACCTTTTCCCGCTCTATTTAAAACTTTTCCCGTTCGATATAAAGCCTGTTTCATTCAATTTTAAAATGTTCCATTCCGTTTAATACCTGTCCCGTTCAATTTAAAAAAGATCACACTAACTCCAAAATTGTATTATCATCCGTCATGCACATGATTACTACATGTACATGTTTAAATATAAAAATAATTTTTAATGTAGTAACACGTTCGAACCTGGGGTGAACTTGGTCAACCGGTATCAGTTCATTTTCAGTTCATTGAAATAGTTGCACAAAAATAGAGATTGATAGACATGTTATCTAAATATTCTTATAAACTTTTCCACCTGGAAAAGTTTCCTGTTAAGATTGTTATCCGATGACAAAATTCAAACGATATCCATTGTAGAAGGAGCGGGGGAGAGAATACAAGTATCTCAATATTTCGCATATTTTCTTCCATAGAAACAGAATCCACAAGATCTTTCGCATAGAAGTAGAAGAAAGTCAAATGGGAGAGCAGGTTTTGTCTACGAGTCTTCAGAAAATGAGTAAACTTCTTATTATATAGAGTGGAAGCTTTCCCAAGTCAGATAGAAGACTTTTCTGTTCTACCGCGAGATCTTTCGCCTACATCGTAGGCCATTCTCAAGGGACTGCACTGTATTGTTGAATCAACGATTAACACATCTCACATGAAATTACAGCGATATCAGACGGATTGACACTTACATGGTAGCAAACAAAAGAAAAGAGCCTGTTAACATCTAATGAACAACACAATACTAACTATCATAATAGGCGGAATGTCCATGAAAAACCAAGCTCAAAGGTCATTCAACCAGTCATAGGTTGAAAGATCAAAACTGAATGACAATTACATAGGCCTACATTAAGACTAAGTCACACAAAAAATTGACCAATAAGCAAGACCAAAGTGATGAAAAAAGCTGAATAAATAATGCAATACTGAATTCCAACGAATAATACTGAAAGAGTAATACTAAAAGCAAAGACTTCACAATCACAAAGAGGAAATATAATAAAGTTATTGCAAAATAAATTCAAGAAAGAATCTACATAATACTTACTACTACTAAATAATACTGAACATGTAATACTATAAAGATCTAGATAGTACTAATACTAGATGAAAAAATCGGTAAAAAATAAATAAATAAATGAAAAAAAACAAACAAAAAATGAATAAACAACTGGTGGTGAAACTTAAAACAGTCTGTCCCAGCTGGCACTGACGTCACACTTCGGTTTGTTACTGCTGCCAAGGCGCCTGGTCCACAGAGCCTCCTTTGTAACCCGTTTGCGCCAGTTCTCTTCACGGTCTATTACGCGAAGACCTTCAAAGTCTAAACGATGCTGATGCTGGTGCACATGATTCGCCTAATACAGTGCAGTCGCTTGAGAATGGCCTACGATGTACGCCGAAAGATCTCGCGGTAGAACAGAAAAGTCTTCTATCTGACTTGGGAAAGCTTCCACTCTATATAATTACAAATCAATTCCCTATATTTGAAAGTAAACTTTTTGTTTAGATGATGAAACATCTGACCGAGTTTCAAATATGTTAATGGAAAATTGTTTTCTGTCGCTACTCGCTGCTAACTCGCTGTTACTCGTCATCTAAACATTGCATTCAAGACAGAGGACTCCATTTTTCAACATTACATTCATATTCAAGTAATCCATTTTTATGAACATGACATACTTA
The DNA here is from genome assembly GCA_907163375.1 of Prostheceraeus crozeri. Lineage (NCBI taxonomy): Eukaryota > Metazoa > Platyhelminthes > Polycladida > Euryleptidae > Prostheceraeus > Prostheceraeus crozeri. The sequence continues at coordinate 5,264 of CAJQUW010011382.1, read as the reverse complement.
TATAAAGTTATGATCTTCTAATATTACTTACACAAGTCGTTTTCCCGTGTTAATTCATTTGATTTCCATCGATCTGAAAAGCGGCATTGATTAATATGTACTAGAGTAAGTGTATCAGAGTCACCGATCAAGGAGATAAATGACACTCTGATTTGTGATGATGATTGCATCACACACCCACGTACATCAATAATAATGTATTTATATGAAGATAAAAGCAAACCGGTGCTCCCAGTCGGACCGTGCCCAAATTTTCGGGACGGGCGTAAAATTCGTACCGGAGTGTCATCATGCAGCATTTAGTATGATGAAAAATCCGGGGAATCGAAATTTCCCGTTTTCCTACTGCTAAACATGCTAACGAAGCCTAATTGTAGAGCTGGTAGAGTATGGTAGAGACTCTGTCCTACATTCACATCATTCGAATACCAGTGCCCGTAGGCCTACTTGTGTTCTCAAACAGGCAGTAGATCCCCAGCCTACTACTTTGGGGTTATGAATTTACTTCGGTGTCAAAATATTTATATTCCGCGACAGATTGGTGTAACAGTATATGCTGACAGTTTTAACTTTACAATAGAATTCAGCTTACATCTGTGTTTGAATTTCTGTGGTAAACCTAAAATTTCCTTCGTTTTATTCTCTATTAGATAGGCTAGCTGTTGTTTTATTAGATTGATGTAGATAGCCGAAAGTTCTCTAACATAAGTTTTAATCAACGTTGTCTTCGTTTTCAAAATGAAATTGAATCGTACGAATGCATTCACGCGCTCTAAGTATCAGTACTGCATTGCGATCCAACTCGATCAATATCAAAGCAATTTATAAATAAAATCTTTGGTTAGCTACCGAGCTTTTCTTTACAGAATTTTACTGGGGAACAAACTTACAAAAAGGGCACTTTTCAGAAAGATGACACAATTGGATCATCATGTAGGCTCTATAACTAGGGATCAAAGCTTATTTGTTTAATTGGTTATATTGTTCATTTATCAACTATTAGCAACTGTTACTTCTTTCCACATATACCGTATTTATTACCTCGACACCATATTTAGTCAACATTCATAAATTTTGTTAACTCAATTATGAATTAGTAATAAATAACTCAAAAAAAATGAAGTATACGCTATACATCTCATCGAATTCTGTTAATGAGCTCACAAGGACTACAAACTCTGAATTATCAGCTATCACAAACTGGTGCAAAGTCAACAGACTCGCTATAAATCCCAGCAAAACATTTGCTATGCTATTGACAGTTCCACAACGTCCCCTTTTATTACATCCCAGCCAAACATTGTACTGGAAAACAGCGATATTTCACTTGTTGATAAGCACAAGACTCTTGGTGTTGTAATCCACACAAATTTATCATGGGATTATCACGTTGACGGGTTACGAAGACTGTGAAACGAAATTTATATCTATTCTCTAGAGTCAAACCCTATCTGCCACATTTTGCTCGTTTGAAGTTTGCTTCATGCTTCATTTTGCCATATATTGATTATTGCTTACCAGTGTGGGGATTTGGCAGCTCAAAAAATCAAAGACTTATTGATAGACTATTAGGAAAAACGATGAGAATGATATTGAACATACGCCTTAAAGACAATGTATCCATGAGCATTGTATAGGACAAAAGTATAGGACATCGGTCATGGTCTATAAAGCTTTGAATGGATTGGCACCATCTTACATCAGTGACATGCTATCGTTTCGCAGTAATAATATACCGTGCGCTCTTTGAGATCAACCGAGAAAAATCTGCTCAGTAATCTGCTCAGTATTCCCTTTAGCCGAACCAAGCTAGAAAGTACTTGTTTTTCCGTCCGTGCGCCATCCATATACAATGAACTTCCTGCTACCATAAGACAATCACAAACTCTTAGGTCATTCAAGCATTTGTGCTTTGATCATTATTTTAAATTTGTAACGAGTTAACTTTCATCATCTTTTTCATTGTTTTGTTACCAACTGATCTTCTTATTTGATATTTTTTGTGTGAGAGCGTTGCTCGGCCATTTTGTAAATAGGATTCTTCCTAAAATGCTCCGAGGATAAATAAAGTTCATTATTATTATTATTATAAGTATAATAAAATTGTGCTAAAATATGGAATAATTTCTGGTACTTTAGTAGACAACATATGAATGGGCTAGGGCATCAGTTTACAAGGCTACGATACAAAATGATGTCCTGATTAGCTGTTTCATTGTCTTTCTACATGTAGATATGCAAAGAATGAATCAATGCCTATGTTCTGGTACACTTTGAAATTTGTGTACTCTTTGTAAAGGATATACTTTATTATGGAAACAATAATCGCAGAGAGCGTATAGCAGTGTGAAATGCAAAATGATAGGCCTGCATGAAGAAATCAATAGGTTTGTTATGTTATGACACATATACCGTAGTATAGGTCTATTCATTGCTCTTCCCATATCTTTATTAACAGATGGCTTTATCATTTTAAAGCTATAGTTGTTTCTTTTTCATCGCGATGTAATCTAAAGCAACTAGTTGGTAATTCAAGATTTTGCATCCCGCCGGAAAATATCTGAATATTGAACACAAATAAACAATTATGTGGTTATATTGTGCTAATATGGAGGGATCTGTAACTCTCATGGCGTATCTGTTACAGATGGACTTCACCCGCAATTTATCTCCAGATAAACATATGTAGGCTTATAAACTGTTAAACCCTTGACATTGCCGCACTAAATTGTTATCCTTTGAGTCACAATTCATATTATCAAAAGCTTTTTAATGATAACCTAACATTTCTAAATAATTTTATTACCTATCTTCCAACTAGGCCTGATACTGATAAGTCACAATTAACTAAAAATACTCAAACTTTGAGAGTTCGTACTCCTTCGTCAAGAGGTCTTATGAATAGACTGGACTGTTAGTTTGATACAGTAAATATCTAAAATTGAATTAGTGCTATCAATAACTTACAAATATAACGATAATACAATAATATACAGACGATACAAAATAATACAATTCTATTGTAAGGATACAATGGAGATGCGAAGATATCTGATCACGAGCGCACCAACTCTTCCTTCCTATTCAACCTAGGTTGTAGGTTACAAATCCACATAGCTTCTACTAATTTACATTCTACTGGAGACTTATAGATTTCTAAATATCGAAGTTGAAAATTATCTGTGCCTTAGATTTTATTATTACTATGCGCTAATCTAATTTGGTGTCCTTATCCTAAATGTGGGAGATATAAACGACATTTATCTAGTCGTAGAAAGATGCAAGAAACTCCCGTGTAAAGCCGTTTTAATCTAATACAAATTGATTGTTGCAATTATTGATTTGAGCATTCACATCTGCATATTTTATTGCAACATTTTTGTACACTAGTTCGTTAGATACGATTACTCGAGAAATGGAGCATACATATGGTTGTCCTAACATAGCTAAAATATCTGCTAATTCAGCATTTAAGCAAATTGTTTTCCTTAATTACTTAATTGAAATTATTTTTGTGTAATCGCTTTACAGATAAAAATATACAATCCATTTTTCTACCCGACGTTTCTTCATTCTCATTCATTGACATTGTTACCAATGCTATAACATTAATGTGCTATTTTTCCTATTTTGATGATACTCATTAAATATCTAAATCAATTTCAACAAATTTGGTTAAAAGACTAAAGAGATGAAATTGATCTTTAAATACATGATCATTAAATGGCTAAAACCGAACCGACTAGAACATATGCATCAGAGTACCTTGAAACATTTAATCTAATCGCTCATAAAGCGAGATGGTCTGAATATTCATTTTAGAACGTGGACCTACTTTTTCTAATATCGAGTGTTTGATAGTCGAAAAACTATATAATAGTGATCTTTTTGACAACGTGCTATTACTATACATTTTTTCCTGACCTACTGACTTGGAAGTTGAAATCAGCATCCTTTTCTAAACAAAATTCATCGAGCAGTTTTATACACTAAATGATTGTGTAAAATATTCAGACGAAAATGCTGGAAAAAGTAACGACTTATGCTTTCAAAATTAAAATGTTATTTCTCTTCATGCCTTGATAACATGGAGACTGAAATTAAAGTTTATGTACATGTACATCATATAAATTTTAGATAAATGTACTGATTTTAATAAATGTCTATTGTATCTTTCTTCAGCTATTTAAAGCAAAACATCTTTAACAGTACAAACACGTTAATTTACGAAGAGGTACAATCGTAGGTACATGTAAGTACGTAAATAAACGCTTGTATTTATTAAACATACATTACTTCGTTATATTACTTTATGAATGTAAGAGTGGTATCATCTGTCTTTAATAAAGGTATTATTAAGGTACACATTGTTCAGTTGATCTCGTTAACCACGTGAAGTGTTTTGTTACCTACGGTAAATATTAGCAGATGAAATCAGTTTCGAAAGACTTATTTTGCTTCAAATCTACAAACTACATGGAATATACAACCAACCCCTTTCATCAAAATTGAGCCAACCATTTTAGTAATGAAAGAGACTGCATGTGGCTGTATTTAAAATTTGCGAGTTTCTTACTTTACCAAACTAGTAGACAATAATGAGCATCATCATTAGACCATCATCAGAAGTGACATATTATCAAATTTTCAACTCCCCTCATTAGATAATTTGGTAACTAAGTTTTACCGAAAAAATACTTAAAACGCTACCTTGATAGTGCGAGCTAAGTCAGCATAGAATTCATCGCTTAAAGTACTCACTTTCTCTTCGCATGGGATCAGACTGAACAATAATACGTCTGCCGGCGTGTTTTCTCATAAAAGCGATCTAGGGAGGACGAATCATGTTGGACAGACAAATGCTTCGAAAAAATGACTCACAATCTCGGTGACCTTAAGGCTTAAACTATCTATGGAAGATACAGCAACGGTTTTTGTCGACAACCATGATAGGGATTGTCTCATCCTCGATTAAGACTATTGCATTGCAGAAACTAAATTACTTCTTTGCAAGTTGAACGTTTTGAAGAAAAATGTAGTAGATAGGTGCAATATATCATTATTATAGTACAGCCAAACTGACTCACGTCTCCGGGAAAATTATTTTTTTATAATGGGGAATGTAGTTTACCTTTATTCGACAGAAAGTAATTTCCAAATGAGCCTACGGACAACAGACATAATAAACAAGAGACTTTAAAGAAACATTACCTTTCTCTTCCATGTAAATGTGTGATTGAAACATGCCGAAGATACTGATACCG